>MU185513.1:0-31344 GCA_016904865.1 Pissodes strobi
TGTTGTGGGCAGAGATCAATTTGTTACTGTTAATTTGGCTATTGTCTCGAATATATTGTTTTTTTTTATCAATGAGTTTAGTTCTGAATTTTAGTAATGCTGCGTATTTTAAAAGACCTAGTAGGCGTGTTAGAAGTTTTTTAAACGAGTAAGGTGAATTTTTTTTCAAAAAAATTAGTGAAACAATCTTAAATCAATTTTTCCTGTTTCATTTATCCGAATAAACCTTTAAAATCATTTTTGAAAGCACGTAACTCTTTTGCTAGAAAAATGCTTAAAGTGCCTAATCTACGCAGAATAAAACCGTCAAATTACAAAGACCGAAACTAACGGAGAATAGCTTTGGATTCAGTTTTAGTGGCTCTTAAGGAGCTGAAACTAAATCACAAAGAAACCACAAACCAAATTCCAAATTTCAAAGCAAACTGCTTCAAAAGAAAGGAACAGGTGGTGCAGGCATGGACGATGTAAGCAGTATCTCAATAGCAAAATAATTCCTTAATCATCTTTTTATATATAATTTGCAATGTGAATACTGAACCGTGCAATTGATAAATACCTACAAGAAGTCCGTAATCATTTTAATTACTTCTATTATTTTTTTCATACTCTGGATGTGGAATCATCAATATGGTATTATAAAATAATTTCGTATACCAATAGATTTATTAGATAATGAAAACGAACCCAGGATGATGTCAATAGAGAGACGAAAGAAGGATTAGTAAAAGAGGTAAAAGAGATATTTTAAGCCATATATATTTTTTGTTATTTTGGTCTAATAGTTTTTCTCACCTATAAGAGATTGAATTATATAACCTACCACATGAATTAAATTCTCAAGTTCCGTAAATCTCTATATTTTCTCCAGACGTTCTTTATTTTCAGTTTTTAAATCAAAATTAAGGTTAGGTTCGTATTTACAATCAACGTTGCCAATAATTATTCTTAAAATCAGCTTTTATGATAATTGTATACAAAAAGTTGCCGATATTACGTATCACTGTGCTACCTTATCGGTTATTGGCGTTACATTTATTGTTTTGCAACATAATTGAAAAATTACAAAGGTCAAGATGAAAATATTTATTGAGTATTACCATCAGCAATACATTTTCTCCCAATTAATTCACATTTTAATGACAATTTTATAATTACTTGTTCAAGCTGCCTACGTTGGGTAACAATGGTATTACATTACATAAGTCAGTTCAAAGCTTGACAATCTCCAAGAGCTTTTTACTGTTTTATTGTATTTGCTAACCATTTTCATTTGTAGTTTCTTTTATTCTTGATAACGATAGCAGCCTTGCTTATCGAAACGTCGAGAATATCTAGCTATTTCATTAGGGTCACTAAACTAGTACTTGTGCTATTTACACCCTGGAGCCAGAGCCGAAGAGTCTCTATACCAATTCAAAACAAGTGTAATCATTTGTGGAGCCAAAGGCAATCAATTACAAGGTAAATAGGAAAATTTTGTCAAATACGCGTACCTCTAGCGGGGAAAGGTAAGGGATGCATCAGATACTTTCATAATGGGCCAAGTTTCTAACATGTTATCAACAATTTTTAAATAACAAACAAAATTTTTGAAGAAAATGTGGTATCACTCGAACCCAACAACCTTGACCTCATGTGGCTCAAGTTCACCGCCAAGGGATTAACCAAGTTTATACGTTGTCTCTATCGCCCTCCGAGCAATAGAACCTACCAAAGCTTTTTCTCAACACTAGCTACCACTTTTGACTGAATACAGGTCGATCACCCCAGTTCAGAAATAATCGTTCTGGGAGACTTCAATGCCCACAACACAAACTGGCTCAAACATCACAACAAGACCGACAACGAAGGTAGAGAAGCTGAAGCATTTGCCATCAGCTGCGGACTTACTCAACTTGTAGACGAACCAACTCCAATCTCAAAGAGGGGCGAATTCGCCGCCCTCCTGGATCTCTTTCTAACCACCAATCCTGACCAGTACACAATTACAGTTGGCCCGCCATTAGGTACTTCCGACCACAAACTTATTACAACGGTGTGTGAATTGCCGCTCATACAGAAGGACCCACCATTGCCTTGCAAAATCTGGCATTACAATTCTGCAAACTGGGACGATCTAAGGGAGTTCTACCTAGATTTTTCTTGGCTCGACGTTTGCTTTGGGACTGACGACACGCAAGTAATCTCCTCAGGAATGGAAGCTTACATCCCAAATTCCATCAAGTTACCATCAAAAGGAAAGCCCTGGTTCGAGAAGATGCGAAAGAGCTGTAGGTAGGAAACAGCAAGCCTACAAGTACTGGCAGCAAAATCAGACCGCTGAAAATCGCAATTATTTTATCGAAGCGAGAAACGAATGCAAACGTGTGATTGACGAAACTAAGAACAAACACAATCAAAGGATCAGGAATAAACTTTTGCAATGTCCCAGTGGTTCCAGGAATTTCTGGTCGGTAGTAGAGGCAGTAAGTAACAACTTTACAAAAACGTCTCTCCCACCTTTGACGGACGAACGTGGCATCACGGCGACTACAGCCAAGGATAAAGCAAACATGCTTACCAAAATGTTTTCATCGAACTCTACCTTAGACGTCCCACAAGGCAAGACTCTCCCCACCATATCGAACATCAACACTATTATGGCAGAAGTCAAGTTTCATCACTATGATATTCGCAAATAATTCCTTAAAGAACTAGATACGCAAAAGGCATCAGGACCGGACGGAATACCTGCCATCGTGCTAAAGAACTGCGCCAACGAACTAACACCCGTTTTTTCCAGGCTTTTCTCTCGTTCTTACGGAAAAGGGATTTACCCTTCCTTTTAGAAAGTCGCTCGAGTGCAACCTGTTCCAAAAAAAGGCAAGAAAACGCCCAATTGCCTTGCTTCCAATAATCTCCAAAGTCATGAAACGTGTAGTCAACCAGAAACTACTCAAGTACTTCGAGAGCAACAGAATAATCAGCGATAATCAATACGGCTTTCGCAAAGAGAGATCGACAGGAGATATATTGGCCTATGTCACTCATATATGGAGTAGGGCAATTGAAAACTACGGAGAGTCTCGAGCGATGGCGTTGGATATTTCAAAGGCATTCGACAGAGCTTGGCATGACTGCTCAACAAACTGCCGTCCTTCGGACCGCCAACCTCTCTCTGCACCTGGCTGGCCAGTTTCCTTAAGAACCGATCCCTACACGTTGCAGTCGATGGACACATCTCGGACACATTCACCATCAACGCGGGCGTGCCTCAGGGCGCAATACTTTCACCAACTCTGTTCCTCATCTATATTAATGACCTGCTGATCGAAACGAATAATCCTGTTACAGTTTTGCAGATGACAGTACTCTTGTCTCCCACTTTAGACCAGAAAAACCCTTACCAGCGACTGAGACTCACCACCGCAGACAGGAGCAGATTACAGCTATTAATCAAGACCTGGAGAAAGTTCAAACTTGGGGCGACCGAAATTTGGTCCAGTTCAATGCAGCAAAGACCCAAGCAGCAACGTTTACCAAGAAGGCCAATACAGCGGGCCCTGACATCGTTATGGCAGGATCGACCATTCCTTCATCCTCGTCAATCGGACTGCTGGGTGTCTCGGTCAACAGCAATATGTCATGGCATGACCATGTTGCTAACATCGCAAAATCAGTCCCCCAGAAGCTTCGTGCGCTATTTCGCAACAAAAAACTCTATACACCGCCGCAGTTGCTCTTGCTCTACAAGGCGCAAATAAGACCGTGCTTAGAATATTGCTCACATATCTGGGGTGCCGCATCAAAACATACCCTAAAGCTGCTGGATTCCATTCAGAAGAGAGCTGTGCGTCTCGTCCATTGATTTGTATAGGAGTGGATAAGCAATAAATAGACCAAACATGGCAAATTTACGACCACGAAATGTAAACAAAGAGAATTCAATTTGGACTTGCGCGTTAGAAAATTAGTAGGCGCTAGCTGTTGCACCGTGAAGGTAAATAAGCAGACCCGGACTCCGAAAGTGATGATTTCACCAAATATTCGGTAGAGAAGTCTTGCCGATTGTGAAATGGGCCCCAGTTAGCATAGTGAAACAAACAATAAGGTATGAATAAGTAATACTTATAATCATTAGACTTACTTGAAATAGGAAATCCCGGGTATTTTGCCTCTACTACTACAAAACACAACCATACACTTTCGGGATTCTATTTTGGTAGCATCGCCCATTCTTTATGTGTGTATTGTTCAATTTAAACGAAAATCAAAATAGGGTACGCACAAACCACAAACGTGAACCACTAAACTAAAGCTAATTAAGCAGCTACAGACACTAGGTCCAAAGAAAGTAAAAATTCGAATTATTAACTCAAAACGCCGCGCCGTCAAAACGAAAACACGTCAAAGACAAAAGCCAAGTTCGGTCCTGACCGACGCCTGCTGCGACGGCAAGTGTTTTAGTGCGCATGACGAAACGGTATCTTCTTTGTTTACGTTTTTCCATTTTGCGTCGATTTTGTCATGCGCAGAAACCTGTTTTTTCGCCCATAGCTTGCCACTTTTGAGTAGTGCGACAGGCGGCTATTGCTTATCCACTCCGATACAAATCAATGGTCTCGTCGGCGACCCTGAGTTGACCCGGAATCTGGATAGTCTGGAAAACCGTAGACATGTGGCCGAGATGTCCCTGTTTTACAGACACTTTCACGGCAGATGCTCTCAGGATTTGGCCCGCATCATACCGCCCCTGGCAACTCCTCTCAGACAGTCACGACAGACGGCAAGAGCGCGCCAGTTCGTACAACTGGAAACGCCTAGAACATCGCTTTACAAGAACTCCTTTGTCTGGTACACTGCATCACTGTGGAACTCAATCCCAGGACATCTGTTTCCCACTAATTACAACCTACAAATAATATATTTCCTTTTTCATTAATTTAAGTAACATAAATAACATTCACATTATGCAAGAAAGCGCAGTGTTGCATTAACTCTAAAAAGCGATTATTATTATTGCTATTATTATTATTATTATTACTATTATTATTATATTCGAACATTGCATTGTATTGTAAAGCTTTACTTAGATTTAACACTTATGCTTCCATCAAATTTTATTAATATACGTAAGCTGCTCCTTACCTTCTCTGCAACCACTTTTCTTCCATTCAACTGTTATGTTAAAACAACAAACGGTCGCGCCCCCAATAACAAAAGCTCACGTTGCTTTGTCAATATTTTTATGTATGGCAAACACAAAGTTTTGAATTTAAAAAAAAAACAAACTGAAATGTAATGAAGCTGCAGAGTAACACAAAACATTTAAAAAATTCTAAATCAAAGTTTGTTGCTGATTTCGGGGCGTATAAGTTTGTGGTTAGGTTTTGACATTGACGGCAATAAAATTTACTATGCCAGCGTCATGAATGAAAAATATTTTCAGTAAAATTGCAGGAAATTTTATTTGCCATACCGAACAACCTTTCGGTGAAACGAAAAATGGCAAACTTAGGGAATATGTCACTGATATTTTGGGAAGAAATATAATTAAGAAATCTTTACCTGTAGCACGGCTCAGAAATAATGATAATAATGATATGGTATTTGTGATGCTTTGAATAATGGGTGATTATGAAGGCTCCTGTCGATAGCCACTCTTTTTTTTCAAAATTTTTTTGTATGATGGCTTAGAGGTGTCACAAAGATTAGTGTAGATACAATGGAAGATTTGCATATATATTATGAACATTGGATAATCTGATCTCCATTTGGTACTGAAGAGAGCGTGTAGTAGGTACACTTTTTTTCTGCGCATTTGATTTTAAGGATGATAAGTGTAAGTGAATTTAGTTTAATTTTATGTCAAACGTTATTCCAAGAAACCTTATATGCACTTTAAGTGAAATTTTAGTAATTTGAACATGTATAATAATACCTAATTTAGGGTAATTTCTTATTTTACAGAAATAGGAGATAACTGACTTTGAGGGTGAAAATAAGTAACGTCTCTCTATAGACCATTCAAGAAGGTGGTTTAAGCATAGTTGTATTTGCTTTTCGCTGGTACGGAAGACTGCTATGTTATGGAAAACTATTAGATCATCGATAAAGAGTCTCGAAAACAGCGGTTAACATCTTGAAACCAAAAACTTTTGTAAAAACTTTCGACCTTGTTTGGTAAGCTGTGCCTATTATGCAAACACATGTTATCGAATTTATATCATAAATTATTTAAAAAAAGAGGCTATGTGTGTTGGAGCTAGCTTGTTTCTGGAGGCGTGAATAAACTACAAAGATTTCCAAGGCATCGTTTTAAAGGATTTTTTGTCATATTAAAAATATATTTATATTTACTAAGTGGCTAAAAAGTTACTAATGAATACAGAATTTCATATGCAGATTTGTAGGCCCAAATCTCCGCAGGAGCTAGGCATATTTTTTGTGGACTTATTTATATATTTCATCGGCACCATTTTGTGCAAATCAAATATTTGGATCAAGGCCTTTATAGAATAGCCATTGGCAAATTCTGGGTAAAGACCACCACTTCAACATAATAAACATTAGGCAATTATAAAAACTTAAGGCGTTGAAATATATATACCTTTTTTTAAATAAACCTGAAACAATAGCTATAGAACTAAACAGATTGACCACAGCAAAAATTCTATGCACGATTAGTCACATGGGTACCGTATTCTTTAAACTAATGTTATTTTATCATACTTTGATCTAAACGACCCTCATTGAAAATATATGTCCGTGGAACTATATAATATAAAATTTGCTTACGATAACTTAAGACTTAAGCTATAATTAACTGTAGCGTAGGAGGGCAGTAATTTTATATATGTAAATAAAAATATGTAAACGAGCAACTACAAAAATAAAGATAGTAAGCCATCATAATACTTATGATATTGTCGGGAATTAGCAAATTTAGTGTAGGCGAGCAAATATTTTGATTTGATATTCATTTCGGGATGCTCAACGATAATTCTAAATTAAAAGGCTAATGCTATTCTATATTTCTGAACTAAATATATCTAATTTGGTAACAGATCTGAGGAATAATACAAATTAAATGCCATCCTTATGCCAAACAACTGAATCATGTGACCAATTCATAGGCAATTAGTGAATATATTGTACGTGATTACGTTATTAACAGGCAGCAGAAAGTGTCCTTCATAATAGCTCATCCCATTTAACATGTGTCAATAAGGGTAAAAGGCTATTGCCTAAGGTAGCATAAGGTATTCACTAAATGTTTCAACATATTGTTAAATCGATTTCCCTTCATTTTTAGAATGTAATATATCTCATCAATATGCAGGCATTAAGTCAGTATATTTTCCAAGTTGCAGTTCTTGCTGCAGCACAAATTAGTGGCGACTTCAAATTTCTATCAAACGCGTAGTGACCTCATGATAAGGTATTGCTTAGAAAAATGTACTTACTACTATTCTGGAAGGTATTTTCTTATATAGGTATGCATTCTGTTGTTATTTCTTTTTTGGAAAAAACATTAATGTAATGGAACGATTTTTTGTCATTCTTCTCATTATGTTTTAAAGATAGTCGAATTAAACCTGGTATATTAGGAATCGGTAAAAAATGGATTATCTGCATATATATTTAAAGGAGCCACTATAATTTATTTCCATGTTTTGTATTGTCATTTATTTTAGGTTTTTCTCGCGTTTCGAATAGAACCCTGAAAGTTTTGTATATAAGGTTTTTTATAACCCCTATAGGAAAACGGGTAGAGAGGGGGCAAAATACTAGAGTACATTTAGACAAAGTAATTATCAGAAAATGAAACATGATTTTAAGAATAGCAAATCGATACCGGATACCGAATATCCGGCAAACTGTCAGGCCGGATGTCCGGCCGCCGAATATAGGGCCAAAACTTAGCTAAACATTAGGACGATTAAGTATTGTAAATAACTAAGTTATTTATGTCACTAATGACTAATTAATAATTAGAAGTTATAAAGTTTTTGGGATAAGTGTTTTTTAATTTAAGTATTAATATTTTTCATTAATATGAATATTGACTATCTAGAATGAGAGGTAATTTTAATTTTAGTTTTTTGGTAGGTTTATGTAACTTTTTCAGTTTTATATATAAGCCGTCATAATTAGAAGCCATTTTCTTATCATTTTCCTCACCAGTTGATTTTAGGAAATTGTCTTAGTTTTTGAATATCCGGTATCCGGCCGGATATTGAGTTACTATCCGGTATCCGACCGGATTGTAAATTTAGGCCGGATTTTTTTTTTACGCAGTGGCACACACACTAAAGGGAGATCCTATGACGCTAGACAAGCGGTGTGTGCGCGAAGATGTTTATTGACCCGGTTCTTGAATATTTGCTGGTTGTAATTAGGGGGGAAACAGATGTCCTGGGAGTGAGTTCCACAGAGATGCAGTGCTCTAGACAAAGGAGTTCTTGTAAAGCGATGTTCTAGGTGTTTCCAATTGTACGACGAACTTGTCATCTGTCCTGACTGTCTGACAGGCGATGCCAGTGGCGGGATGAGGCAGGCCAAATCCTGGGAACATCTGCCGTGAAAGTAGCTGTAAAATAGAGACATCTCGGCTGCATGTCTGCGGTTGTTTCGTCCACTCTTAAACATATTTCTTGTTTCTGTCTTTATAGTCCTAAATGTATTTTTTAAATATTATATTTTCATTAGATAAGCTACATATATAAATTCGTTTAATCATAATATTCAATTTATCTAAATTATAATTACTCTATTTCTTGCTTTAACATTATTCGAGAATAATGCTTCATCATTATGGTTTTTCAAGATTTTATTTTCTCTTGAGGTCAAACGTTTTTCCGTGTACATGCAGAAAATCTGAGACCTTTACACGCGTCTGCATTTCGTAGCGACCAGTGCGATGGTCGTTCATGGGTCCAAAAAATCAGACCGTACTGATACATCGATCAAGCGCGCTCCCGGTACTGCTCGCATTTCCGACATAAATTCAGACGTTACCAAAAGTTAAATTTTTGTCCCAATCGCTACCTTCAGTGAGTGCATCGAACAATTGAAGCCAACAGGTAAGGTCTCGGTTTTACCGATTAACTACAGTCCTCTAACACTCTACGCTGATGCTCAGTATAGACCTATAACTTGAAAAATTATGTAAAAGCAAAAGTTAGTTCTCATTCTTACAGCGGTTTTTCAGACTATTCCGTGTCAACTTCGGGTCGCCGACGAGACGCACATCTCTCTTCTGAATGGAATCCAGCAGCTTTAGGGTGTGCTTTGGTGGGGCAGCCCAGATGTGTGAGCAATATTCTAAGCACGGTCTTATTTGCGCCTTGTAGAGCAAGATCAACTGCTGCGGCGTATACAGTTTTTGTTGCGAAATAGCACACCAAACCTCTCGGAAGCTAATTTTGCGATATTAGCAACGTAGATGGTTGCTTGGGTCTTTGTTGCATTGAACTGGGCCAAACTTCTGTCGCCCAATGTTTGAACATATAATCTGCTCCTCTCTGCGGTGATGTCAGGGCCCCCCGTATTGGCCCTCTTGGTAAACGTGGCTGCTTGAGACCTTGCTGCATTGAACTGGACCAAATTTCTGTCGCCCCAAGTTTGAACTTTCTCCAGGTCTTGATTAATTGCTGTAATCTGCTCCTGTCTGCAGTGATAAGTCTCAGTCGCTGGTAAAAGTTTTTCTGACCTAAATTAGGAGACAAGGGTACTGTCATCTGCAAAACGGTCAGCAGGTTATTAATCTAGATGAGGAAGAGAGTTGGTGAAAGTATTGCGCCCTGAGGCACGCCCGCGTTAATGTTGAATGTGTCGATCAACTGCAACGTGAAGAGATCGGTTTTTAAGGAAACTGGCAAGCCAGCTGCAGAGAGAGGCTGGTAGTCCAAAGGACGGCAGTTTGTTGAGCAGTCCGTCATGCCAAACTCTGTCGAATGCCTTCGAAATATCCAACGCAATCGCTCGAGACTCTTCGTAGCTCGCAATTGCCCTACTCCATATATAAGTGACATAGGTCAATATATCTCCCGTCGATCTCTCTTTGCGAAGGCCGTATTGGTTATCGCTGATTATTCTATATATAGTTCTCAAGATTATTGGTAGCAAGGCAATTAGGCGATAGTTTGAGGGCGTGGTTTTCTTGCTTTTTTTTGGAACATGCTGCACTCGAGTGACTTTCCAAGAAGATGGGTAAATCCCTTTTCGGAGACAGAGAAAAAAGTTTGGAAAAAACGGTGGCAGGTATTCCGTCCGGTTCTGATGCCTTTTGCGTATCTAGTTCTTTAAGGTTTTTACGAATATCACGGTGTTGAAACTTGACTTTTGCCTTGGTAGTGTTGATGTTCGATATGGTGGAGAGAGCTTTGCCTTGTGGGATGTCTAAGGTAGAGTGCGATAAAAACATTTTCGCGAGCATGTTGCTTTTTCCTTGGCTGTAGCCGCAGTGATGCCACGTTCGTCTGTCAAAGGTGCGAGAGACGTTTTTGTAAAGTTGTTACTTACTGCCTTTGCTACCGACCAGAAATTCCTGGAGCCATTGGCGCATTGCAAAAGTATATTCCTGATCCTTTGATTGTGTTTGTCCTTAGTTTCGCTGATCACACCTGAAGAGCTTGCATGCAAAACCGGCTAAATCCATTTTTTAACTATTTTAATATTTTTATGTTTTCAATATAAATCGAAAAATCTCTATCGTTTAGCATCGAGATTTACGTTCAAAACCGGCTATTTCTGTGTTAAAAATGCAGTTAAATTCAGGGTTTTGCACCAAAACTGGCCATATCCATACTGCTCATATTGTGAGCAAAACTGCATTTGAATTCGCGTGCAAGTTTTGGTGCCATCGTATGGCAACAAGAACAGGCAATCGGCCAGGTGAGAGTAGTAGAAAATGACTGGCAAATATATAAAAAAAATAATTAAAAAAAATAAAATAAAATAAATAATTAAATAAAAGAAAATATTTAAGGCACCTCAAATGGTTACATTAGCAACATGTTAATTAAATTTTCTCAGTAAAATTTAATGCAAAGACAAATGAATGAGAAGTTTTTCACCTCGCCTGGAAATTTTTCTAAAATGGATTTAGCCGGTTTTGCACGCAACCTTTGCATTCGTTTCTCGCCTTGACAAAATAATTGCGATTTTCAGCGGTCTGATTTTGCTGCCAGTACTTGTACGCTAACTGTTTCCTACCTACAACTCATTCGCATCTTCTGTCGAACCAGGGCTTTCCTTTTGACAGTAACTTAATGGACTTTGGGATGTGTGGTTCCATTTCTGAGAAGATTACTTGCGAAATCTCTTCGCAACAAACTGATGGGTCGTCAGTGCCAAAGCAGACGTCGAGTCATGGAAAATCTAGGTAGAACTACCATGATCGTCCCAGTTTGCAGAATTGTAATGCCAGATTTTGCGAGGCAATGGTGGATCATTCTGTAAAAGTGGCAAGTCACAAACCGTTGTAATAAGTTTGTAGTCGGAAGTACCTAATGGTGGACCAACTGTAATTATGTAGTCGTCAGGATGGTGTTTAGAAAAATATCCAGAAGGGCGCTAAATTCGTCCCTCTCTGAGATTCGATTTAGTTCTTCTACAAGTTGAGTAAGCCCGCAGCTGATGACAAATGCTTTAGCTTCTCTACATTCGTTGTCGGTCTTGTTGTGATGTTTGAGCCAGTTGGTGTTGTGGGCATTGAAATCTCCCTGAGAGATTATTTCTGAATTGGGGTGATCGATCTGTATTGAGTCAAAAGTGGTAGCTAGTGTTGTAAAAAAGCTTTGGTAGGCTCTATCGCTCAGACAGCATATAAACTTGGTTAATCCCTTGGCGGTGAACTTCAGCCACATTACGTCACGGTTGTTAGGTTGAGTGTTTCCTCGCGGCGACATGAAAGGTCGCTTCGCACAAAAAGGCATATTCCAAACTTATACCTAAATCAAGTGTGTAAGTCGGTAGAGGTGGTTTACTGTTGTAGAGCATACCTGTATTCCTGTAAGGGCTAGTATGTGTGGTCTATTTGCTTGTAGATGTTAATGTACCGAGTTTATGTTTGTATTTAAGCCCCTTATGTTGCATAAATATATTTTAAATTGGTTGGGTATCATTGCTGCTTGTGAAATGCTGCATGAAGGGCTCCCAGGGCCACCCGGCGCCCGGAGAACCGAATGGCCGGGGAGTTTACCTCCGGAATATTTTGATCCTGGAAGCACCATCAAGTCCATATACACCCACTGTGGAATCCGGAACCACCAGCGCGGAAGCGGAACGTGATCCGGAAAAACCACTTAGCACTTCTCAGTTCAGGTAGAGTGGTCTTTTACCGGACGATGCGAGTAGGCGTATGGTACTTCCAGGGCCGCTTCCAGTGGAAGCATCGGCCTCAGATTCATTCCTTTGGTGGTCCCTAGTCTGACAGGTAGTGTTTGGGTCACTCCCCAGTGATCACCTATAAAAGCTTTTGTTGAGTTATGCGAATCATATCTCCACGTGGTAAATCACAAATTATTCATGCTGTCTTCAGTGGAATTAATTGTATTTTTCAATCTTTATAGAAGAATTCCTATTGTTGTTGCTCTCATATGGCCGATCCTTATTATTGAATATTATTGGTTTTGAAGAAATGTCTCTTGAATGGACAATATGTTTTGTTCCACTGGCCCTTACCAGGAAGGATAGGGGCAATAGAACCCTATAGGTAGTTCTATAGGTAAGATGAAAAACTAGTTAGGTTATGAAAAATCTTTTCAATGTTTGATATTTATTTTTTTCTAAGACAAACAATAATTTTTTGTCTTAGCAAAATTATGGTTTGTTTGCTAAAGCGGTATTCGTGGAGAGGACCTTAAAAATAATTATTGTTTTTAGAGTCCTTTCCACGAATACCACTTTAGCACACAAACCATATCGCTTTCCATTACTTGCGATTTCTTTTTTTGCGTGTTTTGGGTTTCCTCCACCACTTGCGTGTTTTGGGTTACAACCACCACTTGTGTGTTATGCCCTTGTTGCTTATCTTCGGCTTGATGTTGGGTGGCCATGTTGATGGAAGTGCTTTGGAGATGCATGAACTTTATATATACTAATACTGGTATTAATTTGGAGAATAATTAAAAATTAGAATTTCCTACTTCATGAGTTGAAAGTAATATAATTTAACTATTAGTAAGGCTGTCTTGGCAAATTTAGATTTTCTACATGAGTTTAGAAACCTATTAATTGATACTCATGATATTTGCCTTACAGTTTGTATCTGAACCGATTGTCAATAATAATCAATATTATGTAAGCGCATTTTTCTTATTGCTTTATTGTTTATACATGTAATGTAAATTGTACTGCATAATTGTTTTTTTTATATCAAGGGATCTCATCAATAGTAGGAAAAGAATAGAGTATTTATTTTGGGGAAACATTATGTCTTATTGAAAAGTTCTTGCAAAAATTACTTTTCAGGATTTAGTAACAACAAAAACTTTATTAAAGTGTACCGAAAAATCCACGAACTTAGCTCGCCACTTTATTATTGGCTGCCGTTCGCATCTATTGCTAAGTTTACTAAATGGGTTTAGGAAACGTTGCCTAATTATTGTCCACGAAATGAAATAAGCATTTCATCTATGGTCAAGCAGTCATAGCTTTTTTAGTTTTTTTTTATCAAATATCAATGACCTGAATAGAAACAAAATCCTCATAATATAATCGCGGCTATTAAAAAGTCCTTTGTCTGGTGCCATCACTTGACCTATTAGATCTATGTATTGATATAATAAAAATAAAACACGATACTTTGATCTAGACGTTTAACGTAAACACATAAAAATCTAGTTTGTACTAATTTTTACTATATTACACAGTAACAATTATTGTTTCGTCACACAGTGACTTCTTCTGAAGGAAGGTGCTTACAAACTATTTATAAGAAGGAAGAAGCCACTGTGTGATGAAACAATTGTGTAAAGTGGAAATTATTTCAAACTGGATTTTTATTTTTTTTTACGTTAAATGAAATTTCAATCAAGTACGGGTTGACCCACTTAGAATTTTACACATTTAACCATAGCGGTAATTTTTCAGGGAATAAAACCAATAATAGTACATTATTTTATATGGAGGAAAAGTGATACTTTTCATGGCGCGCTCGTGTTTAACAGCCGAACGGAGTGAGGCTGGTAATAGAGAGCAAGCCATGAAAAGTAACTTTTCCTCCACATAAAATATGCTGTTTTTTCTTCAAATGTCGACAAATTAATGCAACAATATATCTTTTTAATAGTAATAATAATAATTATTTTCAAAGATAAGTTGGTTTGCAAGGCAGCTTAGACCGGTGTCGGTGAATAGGCACAGGTCGTTGCTATAGTAATGTAACATAAAGCTGTCAGTGGACACTCTCAACAATAATTATTTTTTTAAAATTGCGTCTCCGATTGCGTTTTAATTCCGTATTGATAAGCAGTTATTGAGTAAGTTCGATTAAATAATAACCAATTTGTTCCTAAATTAGTGATTTTTAGAAATGCAGTGCACAAATTGAGTGATAAATACAAATTTTAGTTTAATAATTCTTGAGTTGTTGACGCTTGCTTTGTTGTTTGTTTGTATCTATGTTGCTATGGTAACACTTTTACCTCCGCCGGCGGAAAAGTGAAAAGTAAAGCTCCGGCGGAGGAAAAATGAAACTTCACAGCCGCCTACACAGTCGAGTAATGACGGATTTACTGACGTTTGAAGAAAAAAGTATTTTAAATAAATCGATAAAGAACTGGGGCATTAATTGCTGTTAGGTGATAAAGCTATATCTAAATTTTAAAATTTTGGTCAATTATAGGTGCAACTCCTGTGCACAAATAAACAATATCTTTGAAAATAAGTCATTTATATATGTATTTGTTTACAAAAGCCATTAGTCTTTTATTTTGAAATAACATGAACTCTAATCTTGTTTCAATGGTTATAAATAGAATGGCAGATTTTGTTAGTCAGGTAATATATAGGCCGATCAAAATTGGACTTAGTCCAATGTATGGCCAAGTGTGATAATGGTAATCAATAGTGGATTTTGGTAAAAACTAGTATAATAAAATTTATCTCACTTGTGTACTAGTCAAAAAGTTATTTTACTCCTGTAGCTTTTTCATTTTGCCTGTTATATAACAATGGTATTCGTATGGTGCAGATACTTACAAAAACCTTGTGGGAATATGAAGCTACTTTGGAAACTAGTTACTATACTGAGGCGTTTAATTTTTTTAATTGAACCATCTGCATATTGTTACATTTTTCGTTTCTAAATACTTATAAAATAATATCTAAATTCAATTCTTCGTTAGATGCTAATGCTTGAAAATTGATATTTCCGCCGCTTTGAGCAGTATAGTTCAAACGGCTTTGTTTTGAACAAAATGATCTGCATTTGCTTATTTCCGTTTATTATGAGGTGCTTAGTGGTACCAGTTTCCGGATCAATTGGAAGTTTTGATTTTTTAACTTTCGGTCGAAAAATTGTTACTTCCAATTAGATCGGAAATTTGTACCACCAATTAGCATATGAAAAACTAAGAGCAAATCGTTTTGCTCTAAGCCAAACCATTTTGGATCTACCACCCGGTCAGAGCACAAATAATATCGAGTAGATCCACCCAGCAAAAATCGTTTGATGTTGTAACTGCAGCAGCGAGCAGTCTGTGGGGAGAGATTCAAAAGTATTCGCTGATGCGCTTTCCTCGTTTATTATAAGACAAAGCGACGCAAAAGTACACAATCTCAAGGCGTTTGCACACTCTGTGTCCCTCGTAGCAGGGCCATCGGTGGCCACGAACCAGATTGATCTGGATTCGCCCCGTCGCCAAACGCTGTCGGCGAAATTGGAAATTTGTCTCTAGTGAGCCTACCGTATACTTATTTATACCGTGACCCGGTAGCATATTCCTATGTAGCAGACGCGTTAGCATTACTAAACATTTTTTTTCTTGATTTTGGGTATGTCTTAGGTTAGTTTGGGTTAGCACCTGGTTAGTTCCTTTTTCTTGAGCCCCGCAGCGGGCGTGCTGAAATCTGTTAGGTTTTGTAGCGCTACAAAAGCTGACTGATTTGGGCACCTGGAGTACGCTGTTATATATTATTTCACTTTTCGCATGGTCCTTCGCTCGCTACGGGTGCTCAATAAAAAGAAAACTAACCAGGTGCTAATTCCAAGACATACTCAAAATCAAGAAAAAAACTGTTTCAAAACTTATGGCAAAGTGCTAACGCATCTGCTACATACGAATATGCGACCCGGTAGTCCAAAATATCAATTTTCAGAAGCCAATACCTAAGAAACAAATGTCTAGATTTTAAACAGAAGTCAAAACTATATTCATATACAGGGTGTTTTATTGAAAATAAATACGTTTTTTGTAATGAATTTTCCAAATTTGTAAATATCTGCACCCTGTATATTATTGCGTATTTGGATTGGGCGAAAAAGTCTAGACATATTTCATGAATAATGTTCTATACCTATATTGGTTTTTCATAAGCTATCGTATGACACTAACTTTAGATTTAACCGAAGGTTAAAAAATCCCGGATAAATTTAACCTCTGGTTAAATAAAAAGTTAGTGTCATACGATAGCTTATGAAAAACCAATATAGGAAAGTGCAAACCGTTTTGTTCTATCTTTAGCCGTTTAGATTTTACAAGCTGTCAAACGTAGTAAATGGTCGATTTTCAACTGTCAATATTCAAAAACCGTTAGAGATAGGTATAGGACATTATTCATGAAATATTTCTAGACTTTTTCGCAAAATCCAAATATGTAATAATATACAGGGTGTTATATTTAAAAAATTAAGGTTATGCGGTTTTTTGACATTTGACAGGCAATTTTTTTCTTTTGACATTTCTAAGAGATAAAATATTAAAAACCATGCAACTTTTGAATTTAAGTTTTTTTGTATTACCTGCAATTACGGCTGCGGGTGGGTGTCAAAATATAATGAATAACCCTGTACCTGTATTATTATTATTATTAATTATTTAAATTTTTCTGCAAAGTAAAGCTAACGAGAAATGGCATTATATGTGATCACCTTGTACACGAAAATACGTTAAATCCATTTTATTAGACATGAAACGACTCCAATATTTTAAACGTCCGATGGTCGCCTGGTCCGGTTACCACCACTTCCTCTGCTTTTGGCACGTGAAAAGAGAAAACTTAACACCAACATTAAAAAGCCACTCGTGTTTAATAGTTCCGTTTGATGTTTTTCGGCGCACTTATTTATTTTGTTTTGTTTTTTAAACTGCTTAGTGGTTTTTTTCTGTTGTATTTACACAAAGAAATTCATGAAGTGAAACCGCTGCATCACATTTGGATATATAAGATCACTCAATAGTAAGATCCTGGGAGAGAGGTAAATATTATTTCCAATATTTATTATAATAATATATTGTACATGGTGTCCGATTTTCGTAGGTTTTATGGGGTTTCACCCATATGGAGTAAAGGTAGAAGGATGCGGTCTTCGGGACACTGTGCTACTTTTTTGTGAAACGAAAGGTGGCACAAACAGAATTTTCATGGTCGCCTTCTTTCGTGGTGTATTCTTTCAGCAAGATGGTACTCCAGCCCACAATGGTAGAATAATTCAAAACTGGCTTAACGAATATTTTCCCAGAGTATGGATAGGAACAAACGGGCCTGTTCGGTGGCCATCACCATCGCCGGATCTCTCAGTTTTAAGTTTTTTTTTTATGGGGCTATGTGGAAAATAAAATTTATGCAAGGCGATACGAAAACATACAACAATTGAGAATGGCGACGGAAAGCAATCATTTATATTAGAAAATGTATTAAAAATAATTTAAAAACTTACTTTGCCAAACATGTAGGAAGGTCAGCAATTTGAACAATATTTGTGAGTTGTTTTTCAATAATTATTCAATAAATTTGTTAAGTCAGTGTCAGCTATTTTTTTAATGTAATGTTATCATGGCTACCCACGACCGCCTACTATACGTAAAAAATAAAAAAAAATAATTTCGTCCCGTTATTTATGAGAATAAATATGGACCATGTTATGTTGAGGTGAGGGGAAGAAGATGAAAACATAATATATAGGGTATCCCATTAAAAAAAATAAAGTAGGGTCCGATAACTTTTTCACCTGACCCCGTACACTAATTCTGAAGGTGGCACTGGATTCTACCTTAAAAGTTATATATGAAGCACTTTTCACCTTTTTGATAAGTTATCAGGCAGCTGAGATACGGGGAGTGCTTGAAAATGCAACATTTTCAAAAACGCCCTGTATCTAAAGAACGAATGCGGCCATGAAAATTCTGTTTGTGCCACCTTTCATTTCACAAAAAAGTACCACGGTGGTGTCCCAAAAACCGCATCCTTCTATCTGTAATCCATATG
Source organism: Pissodes strobi (assembly GCA_016904865.1). Classification (NCBI taxonomy): domain Eukaryota; kingdom Metazoa; phylum Arthropoda; class Insecta; order Coleoptera; family Curculionidae; genus Pissodes; species Pissodes strobi. The sequence goes on from MU185513.1 coordinate 18,421, forward strand.
GATGAAACCCCATAAAACTTACGAAAATGGGACACCCTGTATAGTGCTTTATAGACAGATCTCAATAAATAATACATACACTAAAACGAAGATATTGTTCCGACCAAAACTATATTAATTCAATTACTACTTAACGACGTCCATAGTACCTTAAAGCGGCACGTTTTATTTTAGTCAAATCCGGACTACATAATACGTTCCTTAGATACCTTAGTCAATTTGCTACCTAGTAGCGACGTCGAAAAGATTTAAAATACAATTAAATTAAGCGTATTATTTTGGTTACTATGTGACGTCATATCTATTTACATGAATGCTTCCTGTCAGTCGACTATAATAGTCCTTGGAGATTACTTTTATAATTCTTAGCCCATAGCTGACGTTAAATATGTAGCCCAAAAATTACCTGAAAAAAAAATTAATAATATTTCGTTTACTACTCGATGCCAAATCGACAGATGGTAATGATTAGATGTAATTTTGCCATAATTTGAAGCCGTTAGATTCGACGTCACCATATAACTAATTTGTAAAGAAAGTCGTAGCTGGTTACAATATAGATAACTTGCGCTTCTACTTTGTTTTATTCTTCTGTGTATTCATATAGCTCCCAAGATACCACATCCACTTCTTCAGATATATTTCCATAAAATGCATATAAGTATAACCTCTTAGAGAAGGCAATATCGGAACTTATGAAGTTGTAGATACCTTGTAAGTACTTCGTCTCCACGCTTCATTATTTTACAACAGCTGTAAAACATGTTTATAAATAAAAAAAAATCTTACCTTGAACATAGAGCAAGTATTGGTTTCGCCGAAAGCTTTTCTTTTAATTGGTTAAATTTAATTAAATCATTATTAAAAGAACGCAAAATTGATTTCTTGATATCCAAAAATTCAATAAAAGGCACTCTTCATCTGCCAGAATCTGATGTATAAGATAATGAAATTCGGCATAAGTGCCTTTACTAGCACTTATTCGATTATCCTTTTCTTATCTCGTATTGAGGTATCATAGTTGTTAGTACTGCTACATATTCCCCGTCTACGTCAAGTTCTCCTTAATCAATTTCAGCCATTTCGCATTAAAGCTATCCTGTTTAAAAATAAAATTACACTGAGACTTTAGCTATGGAACAGTGCAAGTATTTAAAAGTTTAAATGACTTATTAGGTCGACATTTGATGACATATGTTAACATGTGTTAACACATGTTAACACGTTTCGTCAGCACAATGTGCACAAGCTTTTTAATTTCAAATGTCAGACTATTAATTAAACAATAAGTTCTTGTAGAACACGCATTCAGCTTTGTTGTGTTGCGGAAAATTGCGGTCAATATCTGTTTTTATTTATTTATAGGAAATTGAAATGCCCAATTTTAATACTTTGATGCAGTTATTAATAAATGCATTTAAAATCATGTTAAATAAACAGATCAGCAATTGTTTTATCCATATCTCTAATCTTGTTCAATATTCAAATATCATTAATACGTAGGCTGTGTTACCCGCCATATATGTCTGGAAGCCTTCATTACATTATGACGGGTACTCGTTGTGCCGTCACACTGGCGCTGCCACGAAACCCGTATCTTTCAAATCGTCTGTCTTATACCAGTGTTACAGGTAGCTAGCTATCTGAGGTTCACGCTAAACTGACCTTTTTAAAGATGCATAGTATCTATCAGACACATAGGACCGGTAACGCACCGACGAAAACACGGTTTACGTCTGTGCGGGGCTTGATATATGTGACGAAAAGATCGCAATTTTGAAACTATGCGGATTTTTTCGCATGCGATATCACTCGAATGAAAAAAGTCGTGTATGAACCAAAAAGCGTATTTTTGAACATCCTTAGAAAATTATGTTGGGGTTTGGAATCTTCGGCAAAATGTACTAAAACAGAGTTTTATCAACAATGCCGAAACAGAATTTTTGCCCTTGACGCGCTAAACTTTATTTTATACTGTTTGCTTAGTCAGCGGAACCAAAAAGAAACAATCCTGGAATCCTACTAGCCTCGTGCGATCAACCACTACAATGGACTATACGAAATCGGCCTTCTATATCTATTTAAACTATTCTTACATTTAATGCCTTCCATACTTTCGTATGCGTCTAATAATTTCCTATCAGATATTTTATGAATTAATTTTAAATTTTTAATTGTTATTCTATGGCAACATTTCCTAAACCCATTTAGCAAACTTACCAATAGATGCGTACGGCAGCCAGTAATACAGTGGAGAGCTAGGTTCGTGAATTCCTCGATACATTTTAAATAGTTATTAGGCGCCACCTAGTTAACCGAGACTCAACTAGGAAAAATCTAGAATGTTATTAAATCCTGAAAAATAATTTTTGGAGGAGCTTTTCAATAAGACATAATATTTCCCCAATATAAATACTTTATTTTCTCCCTACTATGATTGAGATCTCTTAAAAAAACAATTATACAGTACAACTTACATCACGTAATCATGTATAAACAATAAATCAATAAGAAAAAAGGCGCATACATAATATTGACTATTATTGACAATCGTGTCAGATACAAAATATTAAATGAAGAGTAAAGGCTGTGTGCATGTACGAAACATAGTAATGAAACAATCTTTGTATATCATGCAAAATTTAATCCAAAGGGACTTCTATATAGAGCGTAACAGAGTGCTTTCGGCCGTAGCCATCATCAGTGTTACTTGTCAGTGGACAAAGGACATATCCATGGAAGCAAACAAACAACACAAATCGACAATGGTCACAATTAAATTTCACACATTGTACGTCACATTTTTGAGAAATGGTTCACATAATTTAGATTAAAATCAATAACTTGAACAAATAAAAAAAAAGCATTGTATGCTAGAATGATGGTAAATAGCGCACAGGATTTAAAATTCATGAATTTTATTCTGCCGCAAGGATATAAAATAAGACATGTATAACTAATCACTCGGTCTGTAGAGAATCTAAATTTGCAAGACAGCCTTATAAATAGGTAAATGATATTACATACAAATCATGAAGTAGGTATTTCTAATTTTAAATTATTCCCAAATTAATATCAGTATTAGTATATTTACGGTCGATGCATCTCCAGAGCACTTCAAATTATAATCTGACCTTTCCAAACATTGGTACACCACATACAGCCGAGCCGATGATAAGCAACAAGGGCATAATACGCAAGTAGTTGTTCTAACCCAAAATACGCAAACATAGATATCGCAATCAAGTCAAAGCGATATACGTGTGCTAGAGCGGTACCCGTGGAGAGGACCCTAAAATAAATTGTTTGTCTTAACAAAAAATAAATATCTAACATTGAAAAGATTGCTCATAACCCAACTAGTTTGTCATCTTACCTATAGAACTATCTATAGGGTCTATTGTCTAGTAATAGCCAGTGGAACAAAACAAATAGTGTCCATTCTGGACTTCAAAATCAATAATCGTCAATTCCAAGGATCGGCATAGGAGAGCAACAGCAACATAGATTCTTCTAGATAGATTGGAAAATACAATTAATTCCGCTGAAGACAGCATGAAGATATTGTGACTTACCACGTGGAACTAGGATTCAAATAATTCAACAAAAACTTTTATAGGAAGCCTCCATGGCACTGGTTAGGGTCGAAATACATAAACGTAACAAAAATATCATAAAATAATGACCCTAATTATTTGAACTAGCCCATGAGACCCCTAAAACAAAAAGGCTCCACAAAGGATGCGGGCCTCTTGACCCGTCCGGCCTTCGGCATAAAAAGGAAAACCCGGATCTCTCACGAAACGAATTTCAACCCCGTCACCACCGAAACATTGTTGCCAACTTATCTTAGTTGAAATAACGAACCCGCATGATGGAGCACGTATCATAGCTCGGTTAATCGAACTTCTGCTCTAAACCATATTCGCCAAGCAGCAAGTCAATATGCCATAAATGGAACCGTTACCTGGGAACGTCGATTCGATTGAACCCTTTCTTACTGTATATGTGCCAGAATTAACCATAATAAATGAAAACTCGAAATCACCTTGAAAGATGAAGAAAACAAAAACAAATAATACACCGAAACACAATTAGATAATGAATTACAATATACATTAGATGGCTCTTATGATTTCCCAATTGTTTGAGGTAGGTATTGCAAGAAATTGGTTTGAAATAATAAACAAACTCAATGCTACATTTGTGTCGAATAAATTGTTAAGTTTTTATTAACTTTTAGATCAAAGAAAAGCTTGTGAGCATTTTTCTGAGTAATTAAAAAGAGCTCAAGTATTAAAATCTATGAAGATTATAGCTAGCAAATTGGACTGCATAACCAGAACCTTTTCCGGAACTAGTCGAACACCTACCACTCTAAAAGGGACAAAAATCAGACCTGATGTTATTATCATATCATAAGTAACTAGTACATCATACTGAGACATAAATATAAATATAGAAAGTGTACTTAATAACTTTCAAGGTAAAACAAGGTAATGTACTTTATATACTCTACATATATTGGAATAATCCAAACTAAATTATGTTTGAAAATAAAAATAAATATAAATTAGTTTATTTATTAGGCTAGTATTTAAACCATTAATTTTTGCTATATTCTTAACTGTCTCCTTTCATTAATAAATCTTTCTCTGCTAAGAGGAAAATTGACCATACGGTGTGTGTGTGACATCAATAAAACCTCTGTTGTGAAATTTAGACCGTTTTGTAAAAATAATATAGTAAAATGTGTAGATATGTTAAAAGGCTTCAACTGGTCAATGCTTCTTGAAGAAGACTCAGATGTTAACACAGCTTTTGACACCTTCTTGAATATTTTAATATCTTGTTTTGAACACTGCTTTCCAAAAAAGTCAAAAACCGTACACATCAAAAATAGAAAACAAAAGTGGTTTAATAATAATCTCAAAAATATTAGAGATCACCTTAATTTATTAACATCCTACAATAAACAAAATAAAGATATCGACCTCACTGATAATATTAACATATTGAAAAGGCAGTATAGGCAAAAAATCTGCGATGCAAAACAATTTTATTATTCTGAAAAGATAAAAAACAATCCTAATAGGTCAAAGGCTATTTGGAGTATTATTGAAGGATCTAAAACTAAGAAAAAGACAATACATTTTAACTCTTCCAGTACAGCAGAAGAATTTAACCAATACTTTATAAATGTCTCTCAATCTATCACAGCTCATCTTCCAAATTCAGGGCTAGATCCTTCGATAATAACCTCACAATACATCAACATCAGCTCAACCATGTACTTAAACCCTGTTGAGCCCCTAGAGGTTCTTACGGTCATAAATAGTCTTAGTAACAGTTCTGCCTTGGATATATATAACCTTAGCAATAAAATCCTAAAACAACTAAAGGATGGTATTGCCATTCCACTGTCCATTATAATTAATAAGTGCTTTCTTTCAGGTGATTTCCCTAGACAGTTAAAGCTTAGTAAAGTCAGACCAATTTTCAAAAAGGGGAATGAAAGTGATCCTAGTAATTATCGCCCCATATCAATAGAACCAGTCTTGTCGAAACCAATAGAGATGTGTTTGAGTAATAGGATCTCAAACTTTTTAGAAAAACATAAACTTCTGGCCCCATTGCAGTTTGGGTTCAGAAGGAAAAGGTCTACCAGTGATGCTCTTGCAGAGCTGGTGAGTCACATAGTTAGGCACTTTGAGGATGGTGAAAATATTTCAGCAATTTTCTGCGACCTCTCAAAGGCGTTTGACTGTGTGGCTCATCATATCCTGCTGAGCAAGCTGGTGCACTATGGTATGAGGGGCAATGTTCTGAGACTTATTGACTCCTACCTCTCTGACAGAGCACAGCTTGTTGAGCATGGGGGCGACACCTCATTGTCTCTGCCAGTTTGTGCGGGAGTGCCACAGGGGTCTGTATTGGGGCCTCTGCTGTTTGTCCTGTATGTCAATGAATTTCCAGCTCACATGTCAGACCACAGAGTAATTCAATATGCTGATGATACCACACTTCTTAGTTGTGGTAAAGATATTTCAAAACTTCCAGCAGCTGCGGGCTTAACAACTGATGATCTCCTCATGTGGTTTGCAGATAATAACTTGTGTCTTAACATGGACAAAACTGAGCTTGTCTCCTTCTCCCTCAAAGAAAGGGAGACAAGTCATGTGAGGTTCCTTGGCATTTGGATTGACAGCAGATTGACCTGGAGGCTCCATATTAGTCAGCTGTTGAGCAAACTTTCTTCTATTCTCTACCTTCTGCGTCGAATCTCAGGAATAGCTCCCTCCGAGGTCAGCTGGACTGCATACATGGGTCTTTTTCATTCAAAGCTATCATATGGCCTTCTTTTTTGGGGTAATTCGACAGACTGGATGCAGGTTTTTAAAATGCAGAAAACTGCTATAAGAATATTGTGTAATAAAAATTCGACTGACAGCTGTAGACCTTTATTCAAACAATTAAAAATTTTAACAATGCCTGGTTTGTATATTTATCAATGTCTATTATACATGAAAACACTACTCTGAATTCATTACAGTTGGGAACAGACATACATATGACACTCGACACAACAATCTTTTGTTGATGTCACAACATCGATTAACTTTAACTCATAAGAGCTTTAAAATCAACTCAGTAAAGCTATTTAACTCTCTGCCTCCAGCTACACAAAGCCTTCCCCTATGAAATTTTAAACATCATGTAAAAGCCTTAATCCTGGATGTCTGCCCGTATAATCTTGAGGAATTTTATACATATTTGTCCATTGTCTGAGTTTCGTACCATTTGTGATTTGCTTCACTTTATTTTATATTTTTGTATGATAGACATGTTTTATGTATATCTTTTAATATTTATACATTTAAATGTACCTTATATAATTTTAATTTAACTAGGTCAATTTGGGTTGTACCCTCCATATAATATTTATATATTTTCTTTTATTTGACAATGCTAAACATTTTAAATGTAACTGAGCAAATAAAGCATTTTTATTATTATTATTATTATTAAAAAATGAGAGCTGGCCATTTTGTGTTGGTCGCAGTTGAAGGAGGACTATTTGGGTTAGTGGCAGTACTTTTTCTATAAATATCCAATTCTAGTGAATTATTATCGTTCTAAATCACACGAGTTCGAATCTTTTCCAAGGGTATGGTACAGGTATGAGGATGACATTTTTACGATTTTCGACACAAAAACTGCTAATATCGAAGACTATGTAGCAAAACTAAACAACCGTTTCCCCACCATTAAATTAAGTTATGAAACTGAAAACTATAATTACCAAATGCCATTTTTTAATACTTTAGTGATTAAGAACGATAATAATACTAGAATTTGATATTTATAGAAAAATTACGCCCATTAACCGATATATTCCTAATGCCTCCTTCCACTGCGACCAACACAAAATTGCCAGCTTTTATGCTTCAGTTCATCGTATGGTTAATTTTCCTCTCAGCAGAGAAACATTTAATAATGAAAATGAGACAATTGAGAATATAGCATAAATTACTGGTTTAAACACTAACTTAATAAATAGGTTAATTAATAGGCATGTGTTTAGAAAGACCACTCGTGATTTCACTTCTTAGGTTAATCAGAATGAAAATACAAATTATGTCTCGATCACATATAATCCTCAGTATACTAGAGGACTCCAAAAAGTTATTAATTAAATAGGTTTAAAATTAGTATACCAAATTCAGTTCAATATTAAGAAATTATTGGGTTAGGGCATAATTGAAATATTTGAAAACGTGGAATTTATGAATGTGAATGTATGGATTGTAACCAAAAATATGTTGGGCAAACCAGAAGATCTTTACAAACGAGATTCAAGGAGCACATAGTTTAGTGTTGCCGAGCATGGTTTTGATAATACTCATAGAATAACAATTAAAGATTTAAATTAATTCATAATATATCTGATAGGAGATTATTAAACGCATACGAAATTATGGATGTTATTAAATGTAAGAATAGTTTAAATAGAGATAGAGGGCCTATTCCGTATAGTCCATTGTATGGGTTGATCGAACGTGATTAGTAGGATTCCTGGATTGGTTCTTTTTGGTTACGCTTGATTAAGCAAACAGTTAGTAAAAAATCAATTTAAGTAGATTTTAAGTTTAGTTTTAATTATGTCCTGATCATGCTAACATGGTATCACTTTCGCTGACAACACCGCAATTACGTATATTTGGTTATGGCCATTTCGATCGACATAACATAAACATTAAAACATTGCTTTGCATGGGGTTTGGGATAGTTAATTGCGCTTGCAGTCATTATAGAAGAGAAGTGAAGTGTCTGGTATATTTTATAGGTATAAGATCTTTGTTTTACGTTTTTTTTATATATATTTACAATACCAAGTAAACAATTATTCGGCGGTTTTGTGTCGGCGGAACAGAAGAGGGATTTGATTTTATGGCAGTGCATGCTGAACTAAAAATGTGGAAAACTCAGTAACACCTTTACATTTAACACTGCCCAATAAATGTAGATTGAATTGACTGAACTCCTTAATGCTCTTTTGGGTAATAGAAAAGAGTGGAAGCAGTGGCCCAAGGTAAGCACTTCAACCAAAGGTTCTCAACTTTAAGACTAGTAAGTACTTTATTGACAAGAAATACTATTTTGACAAAGCGGGCTATATCTAACTTATAGGATTTTACTACCGAATTATCGTTCTTATCCAATAATTCTTTAGAAACACAATACTAAATCGAACTTAATATAATATAGGATGATAACTAGAGGTAACTTAGTTTAAGTAACATGAAAATAAACTCGAAAGACCACCAATATTTAAAAACTTTAAAACCATTACACAAAATAAATAGTAGACAAGTTTAAGTAATAATGATTTAATTTTATTTTTTTAGGCGTGACAGGATCTCAAATTCCTTGCTAAAAAGAAAAACATGCCCATTATGAATTATAGGTTGGAAACCTATGACTAAGGATGAGGAGAAAATAATTAGCATCCATGGTGCTGTGGTGATGAAGAGAGATCCAATCGTCTCCGAGTCGCATATTGAATTTATATTGCAGAATACTTCGAAAGAACAACTGGATATTTCATACAACGAGAATAAGGGCAATGGAGAAGAGAATAATGCGGGGGAAATGGATTATTTACAGAGCAGTCAACAAAGCCAACCAGGACTAGGCCTGTGACCGTCAGAGCAGACCTGCATCTTGGTCGCAGGGGATTTGGTCAAGCATGTTGATGCACCGTTTTTGTGGTAAGAACTGACTAGAATTCTAAGATTACGAACTCTACCGTGTATTTTATATGATTTTTAGATATCAGAATTCTACATAGAAAAAAAAACGTTGACTGCTTTTAAAATTTATTTTATTAGTAAAGTTACCTGAAGGTCAGGTAACTTGTATATTTTTAGCCCTCGGTGGCTAACCCCGAATTAATTGTCCACGAAAATGGGCGATACACAAGATGATTAGGATAACATGTCCATGATGCAAACCCGGAGCCCAAAATTACAAACACTACGTTAAAGAAAATGCTAAAAAAAGCTACCAGGTACGCGGAGGCTTAAACCAGGCTTACAAAATGAATGTAGAAACACTACCGAAAATTAACTACGAGGAGCCCTGCGGTGACCTGTGGAAATAGCTGCTAAAGTAAGACAGCATGTAAAGGACACACACCCGATTGCAATTAAAAAAAAAATCAATTAAATCTAAAATAGACACGGGGAAAAAGAAGGCGAGCCCTGCCTTACTAACAATCAACGAACTTTCTAATAAAATGCCTAGAACATGATCCTCTAATCTAATAACTAGATCAAGAGACACTTCTCCCGCAAACATGCAAAGGAAGGCCTTGGATAAGCCAGGCCCAATTAAACAACTCGACTCAAAGCAACCCGTTAACATGCAGAGTCCGCAAGAGGACATCTTTAAAGTGTCCTTTAAACAGCTACCCTTCAAGCGCAACTTTAAAGTTGTAACCTTAGACATGGGACAACAGCCTTATACCGAAACAAGCAATAGATTTCAGCCGCTAGAAGATATGGATACAGAGGATGATAATAAGAGCATAGCGTCCTCCACGGTGTACAAGGTCATAAATATCAGGGCAAGATCATCCAGAAATCCCAAAACTTCGACGGAACCAAAAACCTCTTCACTGCCACCAGCAGCTCAGAAGTGACTTAAAAACAAAATTGCACATAGATAACTATGAGCTTAAATTCAGCAAAAACTCGGTGACAGTATATTGTCCTTACTTAAATGACCTCCATACCCTGAGGCGCATGCTCAATCAGGGGCAAACAGAATTTCACACTTACGCGGAGACTATGAAAAAACCAGGGTCTTAGTGCTGAAAGGGTTGGATATAGATGTGAAGCCTGAGGAAATTACGGAATCCCTCGAGGACGAATATAATATACTAGTAAAACACGTCTTTGAGATGAAGAAGATAAGATAACCCATATATTTAATTGTGCTTGAAGTCACTCACACTGTAAACCGCTTAAACCAGGAATTTCCTAAGAAAATAGGCGCGTTGGCAGACCGGTAATGCAATGTAAGAAATGCCAGCAATTCGGGCACGTCGGAACATATTGCATCCGGCGTTTAACCTACATCAAAAGTGCCTCAACACATGATATAACAGAATATACTAGCGAAAGCATAAAGTGCGCGAACTGTGGAGGACCCCATAGGTCGATAGACGAGGAGTACCCAATGTACTTGTATGAATTAAATTTACTTAAACCTCCAGAGAATAAACCCAGACAAGTATCCATGCCTGCGCCTTCTCCAGCCAAACCAGCCAGCGTGGAGAAACCAACAAGACATCAGGAATGCGGTGGGTCAGCGAAGAGACCGTGGCCCAAGCAAGGGCCGCCCACCATACACGAGGGGAAGAATATGAAGAGCAGTTCCCCCCACTGAGAAACCAGAGGTGGGACAGCATGAATGAGAACAATAAAATTGTACAGGTTAGTGATGCTGCACCTTTTCAAAACTCAAATTTAAATTCAGATATAAATGCAACCAACATAGCTACAAATTTTTCTAAATTAAATAGTGTAATGGCAAAAATATATAACCTAGTAAATATAGAAAAGCTATTCAGAGGTCTGGAATCATATGCAATTATGTTAGAAGCGTGTCGAGGCGATTGCATTGATATTATGCAAGCCTCGATCCGTTTCTTTTTACTTGAATTCAACAATTCTAATACACTGTAAAAAATCGCCTTGAGTAAAACTAAGAAAATTATTGAGTTACTTGCATTTTTAGTGAAATTTTGAGTGAGTCCATTAAAATGAATAAAAAATGAGTAAATTTAACATATTTTTGTTTTAGTTGCCAAAAAATAGCTATACTTGCGTAATATACGCTCATAAAAAGGTAATTAGGTGGTTTTTAAAATAATTTTTTTGTGATTCAATCCCTTCCCTTCCAATCGTAGGTATTCTATGCGTATTTCTAGTTAAAACACATCACACTGGCAGGTGCAGACGTAGGAATCGAGGCGCGACCAAATTTCTAGTATTAAATTGGCAAATAATTATTATTGTGTTAGTGTAAATCATATCAAGCAGACCTATGCACGAACGATACACGTGCTCTGCCGGACTCTGCCCTGTCATCTATCGGTTGTTGGGTTGATCCTAGCGAGGCGGCCGAAAATTGCGAGTCGTGCTAGTTATGACTGATGCTGGAAAATGGAAAAAATTATATTTAAACTACAGTTTAAACTGAAAAAACGTGGTGTAGTTGCATTAAAAATTAATTGGATTATAAGTTTATAACAGAGACCGGTAGATAAACTACTACCGACCTACTTTATATATATATGTTTGTTAGTTAGGACCACCATTTTACTTTTTAACACTGCTGTATAGGCCCTATAGTATATCAGTACTCGCTGATTTGTCATTCATTTGGAACCACTTTATAGTTTATTCTCATGCTGTTATACGTAATAGAGATTAGACTTTGATAATTTTGCTAACCGTAAAAATAAGTATATACCTAAAGTAATACCTATCTAGGTAACATATATAGGCACAGCTTATTTAATACATATCTATCTACTTACACTTAAATAACTCAAATATGATTTAATTTAACTAAATTATGAGTATAGCTTACGAAAAAGTGAGTTGAGATTGACACATTACTTCGTTAAATAGCTTTTAAATATACTCACTAGTTACCTAAATTTGGGTTAAATTTGCAAAACAGTATATTAATCCATTCATTTATTATTTTCCATCTCAGAGGGCCATGAATCCAGAATAATTTTTCTTAGGTTGGCTAACCTGAAATCGCTGTATTAAGTACTTTTTACAATGATGCGTTATTAATCCAGATTCCAGAACCTATCAAAATGCAATGGTACACGTAACAGCTGTTAGGTACGAATTCACCTTAAATTTTAGGTCCCTGGTATACCAGGTTGAAGGTCCCTGTTATGACAGGCTGTGCTTAAAGGTCCCTGCTTCACAGGCATAAATTGATTTTGTTTTTTTTTTACTTTACTTTTTAGGTCCCTGGTACACCAGGCTGCTATATGAGGCTATATTAAAAGGTTTCCAAATTTACAAGTTTGGGCTAGGTAAATAAGGTCCCTGTTTAAGATCAGGTTTAGGTACTTAACGTCCCTGATGATTAAGATCAGGCAAAGGTTCCCAAATTTACAATTTTTGGACTAGGTACTTAACGTCCCTGATAAAGATCAGGCAAATGTCCCCAAATTTGCAGATTTGGGTTAGTAAGTAAATAAGTCCTAAAACGGAGTTTTATCCATTATACCGAAACAGAATTATTGCACTCGACGCGCGTTTCGCTAACCATGTTAGCATCATCAGGAGATGATTAAAACAGTTTTAATCATCTCCTGATGATGCTAAC
>MU185513.1:46344-70466 GCA_016904865.1 Pissodes strobi
CAAAATGTTTGGAGTTGACCTGTTGCGTTCGTGTAATAAGAGTTTATTTTGTGCTTTTTCAATATGGTCAGCAAGTTTATAAAATTTGTTCCTGTTAGCTAATTTTGGAGTAAGTAATACTTAGTGTAATTATGCCTCATAAAGGCTGTAATGCAATGTTTGCTATATGCCCTCAGTGGTCAAAAAACTTCATGAACTAAAACGAGACAAAATATTAAAACATGGATATTCCCGTAGTTTAAAGGCCCTTTTTCCATCATTTATAAAAAAGCAAAATGTTAAATTAGCTCTCAAAATATTTAATCATTTTATTATAGAGGCTCTGAAAGGTTTTCTCTCGGGTGTTCTTAATAATTTGTCACATTCACAAGACACAGCAGAGGATCTGAAATGCCAGTTAATCACTTATTTAAGTAGATATTGCTGTCATATTGTTTAAAAAAAATATGTTGTGAATTTTGTAAAGAAAATTTAACCTTAAATGAACCTTGTGTTGTAGAAGATTCTTACAATTTCATTAATTCCTTAAGTCGTGGGGCTCTTTTATATCCTCGTGAACGTAGTTTCAACAGCCTATATTATATTTAAAAAACTGATTAATGAGTTCGAAGACACATTTTTAGATATTTACAATAAAAAGTCTTTTCTTTGTGAGCTGTTGTTAAACTATCTAAATCAAAACAGCCTTTTGACTAATTTTGAAAATTGTAAAAATCACCTAAAAATTGACGTTTCAAAATTTTTTCTTTGCAGCATTTCAAATACACTTCTTTCTTAATAATAATTATTGTTCTAAACATAATCATAATATTTTGGGTAAAAGGAAACAAGGAAACTGGAGACTTTTAATAAATAAATATTAGACCCCAATAATATACCGAGTAATATACCAAACCTAACATAAAAAAGTAATAATTTGAAACCTGTATAAATCTTTCATGTTTTATCATAAATATTTCAAGATTGCAAGGTTCTTTGGATGGAGAAAACCGAGGAGAAAACGCACTATCAAATTTGACATTACTATTACCCAAGCTATTACCTATTATGACACTTTTATACCTATAGTGATATTTTACCGTGGTAGGTATCTGGTTTCAGTTTATCAAAATAGGTAGATTCTATTTTGATAAACTGGATATTCAAAGGTTTTTGCTTTGAAATTTCGAATGAGGCACGTCTAAAGGCTGTTTATGACTTGCAGCCTTGTTTTAGCCGGAAGCTCTTAAATATTATTTATGTAGGTATGCAGAAAAAGGTAAGTAAACAGCAATTTCATATTTGATTTAAAAAAAAATTAAGTAATACACATTATCAGTCATGATAGTCGTGCTTAAAGTAATATCAGCTTGTAGGAGGTATTGTATAAGGCCAATTACGTTTCAAACTACATATATAAAAAGATAAATTTACAAAAGACAAGTTTTTGTTATATTTTTTCGTGATTTTTGCATCTAAAATGTCTACTTAACTGTGAAATTTTAAAAGAAATTGCACATTTCAATATACGCCTGTAAATAAGTTAAGACAACTTTTGATGACGTCACGCGTAAGCCGTCTGGCCTTGTTGTAGGAGGTATTGATACAAGACGTTGACGTGTCGTCAGGTGCCCTTGCCTTTCTCAAAACTGAGTAAAAACTACAAAAGAACAGAAATTAATATCTGTGCGCGTGGAATAATAAAACAGTTGTGACGTACCATGAAACGTAAATTATTCCGTCAATACAAAGTAGGTACATTTCTAACAAACATTGTCAAATTTTCACAAAAATTGTCTCATAACAAATTAAAATTATAGTAACCTAAAACGTTACCAACGTGCAACTTTATTTTAAATACTAATCTACGTCTGATAGTGCGATTTTGTACTGTAGTTCTCCATCTTTTTTCTCGTAAACAATGCATAAGAACTTATAATAGCTAAAATAACTTGAGATCTGCAAAAAAATATCCCCAATATTAATTTGTATTTTACATGATAGAATAGTTATTTGTTTTACTAGGCAGCAAAGTAGTAGATTGACTGCCGCGGCTGATAGTTTAGGAATTCAGCTAAGGCAGTCAATCTACTTTGCTGCCGAGTTGAACATATAATTTTTTTCTCCGATTGTTTATAATGATATATGTATATTGTATATTTGCAAATTATTACAATTCCCACAATCTTTTTATTTTTCCTGTAGTGACAAATTAAGACAAAATTTGATATAGAAATCGCAATTGTTGGAACGGTTGGTTGCTATGGAAATGTATATGTCCATAATAATTATAGTTTGACAACTTATGTCAAACGTTTTGTTCCCATGCAGACTAATCACTTTGCTGCCTAGGCAGCAAAGTACTTACTTTGCTGCCTGGACAGGAAAAGTAATACTTTGCTGATTAATATGTGTCTGCAAAATTAATATTTGCTGTCATATAAACATATTTGACCTTTTACACCTTATGGTTTTTGACGCTATATCAAATTGAAATAAATTTTATTTAAGAGGTTGATGTCTTTCTTGTCATTTATGGCATTATTATTCTTTTTAATCACAATGGTTCATAGATTTCCCGCTTCTTTTTGTGTTGTCCGGTCTTCAAAATTTTGGTTTCATTGAAATTAAATGCGTATTTCTCTTGTGCTTCATGTTTTGTAAGCGCCGTCTGATATTTTGTGTCGTATTTATGTGATTGTATTCTAGATTGCGGGTATTGGCTTGTTTGGCCGATATATACTCCACTACAATCCTTGCATGAAATTTCATATACAACATAAGTTTATTTAAATTATGGAATTTTTGTTTTTAATTTTGAAAAAAGTCGATCTAATAGATTGTGACCTCTGTGAGCAATTTTTTTTTTTTTTTTTATGGCAGTGGCACACACACTAAAGGTAGATCCTATGGCGCTCGACGAGCGGTGTGTGTGCGAAGATGTTGATTGACACGGTTCTTGAATATTTGTAGGTTGTAATTAGTGGGAAATAGATGTCCTGGAAGTGAGTTCCACAGTGATGCAGTGCGCCAGACAAAGGAGTTCTGGTAAAGCGATGTTCTAGGTGTTTCTAGTTGTACGACGAACTGGTGCGCTCCTGCCGTCTGTCGGGACTGCCTGACAGGAGATGCCAGGGGCGGGATTATGTGGGCCAAATCCTGGGAACATCTGCCGTGAAAGTATCTGTAAAACAGAGACATCTCGGCCACATGTCTGCGATGTTCCAGACTATCCAGATTCCGGGTCAACTCCGGATCGCCGACGAGACGCACAGCCCTCTTCTGAATGGAATCCAGCAGCTTTAGGGTATGCTTTGGTGCGGCACCCCAGATATGTGAGCAATATTCTAAGCACGGTCTTATTTGCGCTTTGTACAGCAAGAGCAACTGCTGCGGTGTATAGAGTTTCTTGTTGCGAAATAGCGCACCAAGCTTCTGGGAGGCTGATTTTGCGATGTTAGCAACATGGTCATGCCATGACATATTGCTGTTGACCGAGACACCCAGCAGCCCGATTGACGAGGATGAAGGAATGGTCGATCCTGCCATAATGATGTCAGGGCCCGCTGTATTGGCCCTCTTAGTAAACGTTGCTGCTTGGGTCTTCGCTGCATTGAACTGGACCAAATTTCGGTCGCCCCAAGTTTGAACTTTCTCCAGGTCTTGATTAATTGCTGTAATCTGCTCCTGTCTGCGGTGCTGAGTCTCAGTCGCTGGTAAGGGTTTTTCTGATCTAAAGTGGGAGACAAGGGTACTGTCATCTGCAAAACTGTAAACAGGATTATTCGTTTCGATCAGCAGGTCATTAATATAGATGAGGAACAGAGTTGGTGAAAGTATTGCGCCCTGAGGCACGCCCGCGTTGATGGTAAATGTGTCCGAGATGTGTCCATCGACTGCAACATGTAGGGATCGGTTCTTAAGGAAACTGGCCAGCCAGCTGCAGAGAGAGGCGGGCAGTCCCAAGGACGGCAGTTTGTTGAGCAGTCCGTCATGCCAAACTCTGTCGAATGCCTTTGAAATATCCAACGCAATCGCTCGAGACTCTCCGTAGTTTTCAATTGCCCTACTCCATATATGAGTGACATAGGCCAATATATCTCCTGTCGATCTCTCTTTGCGAAAGCCGTATTGATTATCGCTGATTATTCTGTTGCTCTCGAGGTACTTGAGTAGTTGCTGGTTGACTACACGTTCCATGACTTTGGAGATTATTGGAAGCAAGGCAATCGGGCGATAGTTTGAGGGCGTGGTTTTCTTGCCTTTTTTTGGAACAGGTTGAACTCGAGCGACTTTCCAAGAGGATGGGTAAATCCCTTTTCTGTAAGAAAGAGAAAAAAGCCTGGAAAAAACAGGTGTTAGTTCGTTGGCGCAGTTCTTTAGCACGATGGCAGGTATTCCGTCCGGTCCTGATGCCTTTTGCGTATCTAGTTCTTTAAGGATTTTGCGAATATCACGATGAGAAAACTTGACTTCTGCCATGGTGGTGTTGATGTTCGGTATAGTGGGGAGAGTCTTGCTTTGGTGCACGTCTAAGGTAGAGTGCGATGAAAACATTTTGGCGAGCATGTTTGCTTTTTCCTTGGCTGTAGTCGCCGTGATGCCACGTTCGTCCGTCAAAGGTGGGAGAGACGTTTTTGTAAAGTTGTTACTTACTGCCTTTGCTACCGACCAGAAATTCCTGGAGCCACTGGGGCATTGCAAAAGTTTATTCCTGATCCTTTGATTTTGTTTGTCCTTAGTTTCGTCGATCACAAGCTTGCACTCGTTTCTCGCTTCGACAAAATAATTGCGATTTTCAGCGGTCTGATTTTGCTGCCAGTACTTATAGGCTTGCTGTTTCCTTCCTACAGCTCTTTCGCATCTTTTGTCGAACCAGGGCTTTCCTTTTGATGGTAACTTGATGGAATTTGGGATGTAAGCTTCCATTCCTGAGGAGATTACTTACATGATCTCTTCGCAGCAGTATGACGGGTCGTCAGTGGCAAAGCAGACGTCGAGCCAAGGAAAATCTAGGTAAAACTGCCTCAAATCGTCCCAGTTTGCAGAATTGTAATGCCAGATTTTGCGAGGCAATGGTGGATCCTTCTGTATGAGTGGCAATTCACAAACCGTTGTAATAAGTTTGTGGTCGGAGGTACCTAATGGCGGACCAACTGTAACCTTGTACTGGTCAGGATTGGTGGTCAGAAAAAGTTCCAGGAGGGCGGCGAATTCGCCCCTCTCTGAGATTCGAGTTGGTTCGTCTACAAGTTGAGTAAGCCCGCAGCTGATGGCAAATGCTTCAGCCTCTCTACCTTCGTTGTCGGTCTTGTTGTGATGTTTGAGCCAGTTGGTGTTGTGGGCATTGAAGTCTCCCAGAACGATTATTTCTGAACTGGGGTGATCGACCTGTATTGAGTCAAAGGTGGTAGCTAGTGTTGAGAAAAAGTTTTGGTAGGCTCTATCGCTCGGAGGGCGATAGAGACAACATATAAACTTGGTTAATCCCTTGGCGGTGAACTTGAGCCACATGACGTCAAGGTTGTTCGGTTCGAGTGTTTCCTCGCGATGCCATGAAAGTTCGCTTCGGACAAAAAGGCATATTCCGAACTTATATCTAAATCGGGTATGTAAGTCGTAACCAGGATAGAGGTAGTTCACTGTTGTTGTTGTAGAACATACTTGTGTTTCTGTAAGGGCTAATATGTGTGGTCTATTTGCTTGTAGATGTTGGTGTACCGAATTTATGTTTGTATTTAGGCCTCTTATGTTGCAGAAATGTATTCTAAATTGGTTCGGTATCTTTGCTGTCTGTAAAATGCGGAATGAAGGGCTCCCAGGGCCACCCAGCGCCCGGAGATCCGAATGGCCGGGGAGTTTACCTCCGGAATATTTTGATCCTGGAAGCACCATCATATCCATATACTCCTACTGTGAAACCCGGGATCACCAGCGCGGGAGCGGAACGTGATTCGGGAAAACCACTTAGCGCTCCCCAATTCTGGTGGGGTGGTCTTTCACCGGACGATGCGAGTAGGCTTATGCATCTACCACCTAGGGCCGCTTCCACTCGAAGCATCGGCCTCAGACTCATTCCTTTGGCGGTCCCTAGTCTGACAGGGGTAAAAATGGGGTTTGTTGGATCACTCCCCAGTGATCAGCTCCAGACTTTGTACTTTGGTGTTCTCCAGCCTGGAGGAGGACGATGGGATTTGATGGGCCACATCCCGTGGCAACTCGGAATGGTGGGGGCGTCACTCCCCGTAATCAAACTCCTCTCACCAGTTTGACGTTCCTGCCAGCCAATACAATGCAGCCCCTCTTGTCACAAACTGTCATTGCTACATTATAGTTTGAAAATAAATGTTTTAACTGTTCGGATAACCCCTGTATGTATGGAATTGTTAAATACTTGTGGCTGGTATTTTTGTCATTATTTTTACTATTATAAAATTTCTGTATCCTTGCTTTGAACACGACATCACCTAACTTTTTTGGGTAATTATTTATAAGTAATGCTTCTTTTGCTTTTGCTATTGATTTTTGCCTGAATTCTGTATCTGACAGTTGGATAGCTCTGTCTGCCAGGCCTACGACGGATTTTTTTTGTGAGAGTGGATGATGAGATTTATAGTTTTGTGTACCTAGAGAAACATGTCTTTTGTACCACTCTGTTCTGATTGTATTGTTCATTTTATGGAAGGTTACATCTAGAAAATTGATTGTGTTTTTGTCTTCGGTTTCGAGTGTAAACTGCAATTTCTCATGATAATTGTTGAACATTGATAGCACATATTCTGCTTTATCATGGGGAACCGAAGTGATACAGTCATCTACGTTCCTAAAAAAGAATGGTAAATCAATGTCTAGTTTCGATATGACATTTTTCTCCAAATCCTCTAAGCAAAGTTGAGCAATTACACTCGAAATACTTGTTCCCATCATTGCACAACCCTCTATCTGTTTATAAATGTTGTCTTTATACAAGAAGTATATAGAATTCATGGTTAATTCAATAGCTTCCTGAAAATCGTCTATCAGTGTATTTTTTAATATGCTTTCATTTATGGGTATATTAGTATATAAGGATATTACGTCAAAAGAGATCAATTTATAGTTTTGTGGTAGTTGAATATTTTTTATTTTGTCTTTAAATAATGAATCCTTTATGTAGTATTGGTTTTTGTTTATTACGTTTGAAATTATATTTTTTAAGAATTTTGACAGAGAATTATATGGGGATTGGATACAAGAAACTATTGGTCGTAGAGGAATCCCTGGTTTGTGCAATAAAAACTCATCTTGTATATGAAATCCCATGCAAGGATTGTAGTGGAGTATATATCGGCCAAACAAGCCAATACCTGCAATCTAGAATACAGTCATATAAATTCGACAAAAAAAATCAGACGGCGCTTACAAAACATGAAACATAAGATAAACACGCAGTTAATTTCAATGAAACCAAAATTTTGAAGACCGAAGAACACAAAAAGAAGCGGGAAATATATGAATCCATTGAGATTAAAAAGAATAATAATGCCATAAATCACAAGAAAGACATCAACCTCTTAAATAAAATTTATTTCAATTTGATATAGCGTCAAAAACCATAAGGTGTAAAAGGTCAAATATTTTCTATCATGTAAAATACAAATTAATATATAATATTTTTTTGCAGATCTCAAGTTATTTTAGCCATTATAAGTTCTTATGCATTGTTTACGATGTATTAAAATCGTCTATAGCAAAGCCTGCGACACAGCCTTAATTTGCAAATAATTTTAAAATGTGTCATTTAAATTACCAAAGAAAATTATTTTTTGATATTTCAAGTAATGATTATGTCATATTATGCATTAACACTCTCGCTGCCAAGGGGTTTTGACTCATTTTACCATCACAGGCCACAAGTGCGGTTAGCGCTGCCAAGGGGTTTTGACTCATTTTACCATCACAGGCCAAAAGTGCGGTTAGTTTTTTGTCTCATTAAAAAACATTCAAAAACCTGCATAAACGGTGTAGCATTTATTTTTGGCAAAATATTAAAATAAACAAAAATAAAAATGCAAATTCATACTAAATTTGTATATCTTGTGGACGTGAATCTATAAAGTAAATTTGTATATGTGTGTTATTATGAAAGACCGTTAGGCACAAAAATTCGTCATAGGCCAAAACCATTTGTGCTTTTCTAATGTCATGGGCTACGACAATCGACTCATAAAGCGAAATACACGCAGTGTGTATCCTTATAGACACACCGTAATTTAAATATAAAGGTGTTTGGTGTATCGCTAACGATACACGTGGCGTACAGCTGAACACCCTCGGTGTATCGCTAGCGATACACGTGGCGGCGAGAGTGTTAAAATTACATTTTGTAACTGATTTGCAACCATAACATAAAATGTAAATATGTTCTATATTGTTGTGGAGGATTCATTCTTACCCTGGAATTGATTGCCTTTGGCTCCACAAATGATTGAATTTTGTTTGAATTGTTATAGAGCCACTTCGGCCCCGGCTCAAGGATGTAAACTGCACAAGGGCAAGTTTAGTGACCCTAATGAAATGTGTACCTAATTTCGTCGATTCGGTATCTATTCGGATACCGTTTTCAAGAAAAGCAAAAAACTAAAAATGAAAATGGTTAGCAAATACAATAAAACAGTAAAAAGCTCTTGCAGATTGTCAGGCTTTAAACTGACTTTGACAAGATGACAATTATAATGCCATATTTAATTACTGGGTAACTGGTATTTAGTTTGATAATAAGGTGTTATTTGGTAAATTAATTTGTTTATGAAGTTTTATATATATATAATTTGGTGTTATTCGCTTTGGAAGAATTTAATGATTTTTGTTGAAAGGATTAGTTAATTTTTAAGTGTCCCTTATCAACTTCAGTTTTTAGCAAAGGTAACCATGTACTATTGAAACTTACAGAAGTTGAAGCAACACATTTATCTTTATTTAATAAAATTAAAGCACTTTCTTTAATTTTACGTTTTTTAGAAGAAGGCTCCTTTGCCAAAATACTAGAAGCGTTCCATTGTATTCTGTGATTGTTATCAAATGCATGTTGACAAATATGTGATTTGTGGAATTGTGCATTTCTAATATAAGTTTGGTGTTCTTTTATACGTTTTGATAATGGTCTACAGGTCTCACCTATATAAAATTTATTACATTCACATGGTATTTTATAGATGACATTTTTAGTAGTTTCATTTTCATTAAGTGGTTTTGTTTTTGTTAGTTTAGATCTAAGGGTGTTTTCTGTTTTGAAAATTGTACGAATGTTAAATTTATTACCTATTCGTTTTATTTTGTCTGATAAACCAGGAATATAAGGAATAAAGAGGTTCGTAATAGGTCTATTTTGATTTTGTCTGATATTTGGTTGTTCAAATTCTATAAAGCATTTTTGAATGAAATCAATAGGATAGTTATTATTAATCAAAACAGTGCTCAAAAATTCTTTTTCTGTGTTGAAATTTTGATTATTACAAATTATTTTCATTCGATCATATAGACTTTTTACGACCCCCTTTTTTACCATTATTGGGTGATTTGAATTAAAATTTAAATATCTGTTTGTATGTGTTGGTTTTCTATATATTTTTGTTTCGAAACTATTCAAGTCTTTTTTAATAAGAATGTCAAGAAATGAAAGTTGTTCATTAATTTCTTTTTCTATAGTGAATTTGATTGTGGGTTCTATGGTGTTAATATGATTTAGAAAATCGTTAAGAAAATGTTCGTTATATGGATAAATTGAAAAAATGTCATCTATATAACGCCACCAAATTAAAGGTTTATATTGATAATTTTCAATAAAATTTAATTAAAAATTTTCCATAAAAATATTACTTAATAAAGGTGATAAAGGCGAACCCATAGCCATACCATTGTTTTGTTGATAGTAATGGGTATTGTATTGAAAATAAGTAGTTTTTACGCAAAAAGTAAGTAATTCGAGTATTGTGTCAATATTAAGTTTTGTACGTTCACCAAGGTTAATATCATTAGTTAATTTATTTCTTACAATATTTAAAGTAACATAAAAGTCAATATCGTCCATATAAAATCCCTATTCTAGCATTCAAATTTCTATGATTAATAGTGGATCGGCAGGGCTTAGGCTGCATTGTCGCCACTGTATTGCCCGCCTTATAATGGATCTGTATATTATTAGCTTGTTTGAGGGGCTTAAGAAAGATCTCTGTGACACTGGAGTATTAAGCTCTTTTTGATACAATTATTTGTCTGTGTAATATTATGTTCGATGTGTTTGCTAGAACTTTGTTTTTGGTAAAATATTGTGCCTAAATATTGGACCGTGTTTTTGGTAGTATCTGCGTGTTGTTTATTATGAGAGGTGTGATCTCTATGTCTTTTCGCTTACGTGATAAACGATCAGCTCCGTTTTGTTTTATTTAAAGTGATCTCTAGAGTAAATTAAAATACTTAAGTGTCACAAAGCTATGTTTTTTATAATATAAAGTTTAAGTCCTTTCATTTAGCCGTTTGCGGTTAAAGTCTATTATTCATGGCATCAAGAAAAAAAAACATTAACATTCTTATAGTTTTACAGATTTTTCAAAATTAATCTATAAAAGTGCCATCCATACCACACATTTGACTGGTGTCGCCATAAAAATAATTACCAGGTACTTGTGCCTGGTTCCGCTTTCTTGAATAAGATAGTTTTGACTCGTATCGCAGTGAACGTGTTAAGAATAGGTTGACTTTGTACATGGACTTCTGTAAAGAGCTTAAGTTTCAGAAATTATATACTAGTATGAAACCGAAGAGAATGCACCGTCCAAGCGTGCAAACCCGTCATTAATAGTATGCAGTATTACAGTATCCGATAAGTATCCTTCCGTATGGAGCAAGTACTTTAAAATCATTGATTTTGAAAAATCTCTTTCTCGTATAAGGATAGCGCGCAAATAACTTCCTCCTATAATAGAGACTTGACCCAACTGAGCACAAAGTATAGGAGGCAAGGATACCATTAGTAACATCATTATAAATAAAGTGTTTTATACAATAAATAATGAGGTGCTGGGCAAGCAGTCTATAAATATGGTACTTTACGCACGTCGAGCAAAAAGCGATAATGCCGTTTATAAAGGAAATGTCAGGGAAGTTGATACGCCATAGATGGCGGACAGTTACAAAAATATAAATTTACTAGACACTTTAAGCTGGGGAAATTTTAAATATTAATTTTGCCCTGACTAGATCTACATACAATACATATACTTCCAAATAACTCAAACATGTCGTTCGGGGAAATTATAAAAACATAATGAACAATTTAGTTCTGAAAAGAGACTTGCGAATCAATGTATTTATTGTAATTTATGGGCTCTCTTGTGATAGTGGTATAGTGTAGTGGTGATGTAGTTACTTTATATGGCATGTTTTTTTTTATCAAGATTGGAAATTAAGTTTAATGTTGAAGGTATTGCATTAACTTCAGAAGTCAAGGGTCCCCAGTAGAATTTTCTTCACAATTAAGTTAATTGTAGTTAGCAGGGATGAAAACTACAGTATAAATCTACTTAATATAGTCAATTATGAAACAATTCCAAACACGGCCATTTATCAAAGCGAAGTATAATTACTTACCAATTTTTATTGTTTATTTATTTTAGGAGGAGTTCCAATTGGCCGCCAATTCTATTTGTTTACTAGTGCTTCATCTAGGTGCTTCTGATCCATATAAAAGTCTGACAAATAGTGATGTAAATGAGCTTTTTATTAAAAATTGGGTACATCAGACGATTAAAAAGGTAAGTAAGTACCAGCAAGTTGATTTATCATATTTAGTTGAAATTAATCGGTAAAATTCAATCAATGTTTTCGAGAGTATGATAAAATTTTTGTAGCTTTGATTTTAAGCTCTTAGCATCTAAATAAATTTAAATGCATTATCGTATATATTACTCGATTCCTTTACATTTTAATAAGATTAACTTCTAGCTTTTTTCAGCCAATTATCTTCGGATAATTCTGATATGGACAGAGATCTGAGAAGTGAACAGTCAGATGTTGAAGCGAAAAATCTAGAAAATAGGTGCGTAAAGTTTAGACATGGTGCATAAAATATGGACCAACAATGCTATGTTGAAACGATATTGCATAGGTACCACACATTAAAGTTTTTAAATATTGGCGACGAGAACGAATTCGGAAGTCCTGTTTCTCTATTGCCCAGTATGATTTTAGCCTCCATCCTTCAAACAATAAGTCCACATGCTTACAAATACTTGAGATATTTTGGTGTACTTATATTACCTCATCCAGATAAAGTAAAATCTATTTGCGGTTCTTTGTTAACTGACTTTACATTGGGAAAAAATATGTCACTTTGCTACGCGAAAAACCTTTTTCAGTTATTGTCGGGCCATGAAAAATATGCAATATTTTTAATGGACGGAATCCACATTAAACCATTTCCTGATTATAAAGCAGGGAATATTGTTGGGACTGCTTACAATTATGCTTGTTTTGCAAATTTTGCTTTTGTATTTATGATATCCAGCATTATGTCTAGCGTAAAAGAAGTTGTGCACATTGGTCCTACCTCCAAAATTGACCACCTTCTCGTTTTTTCATTAATTAAGGCAGCTATAACTAAGTTAGAGGAAATTGGCTACAGAGTATTTTGCGTTATTAGTGACAATAATGCTGTAAACAGTAAAGCTATGAGCCATTTTTCTGACAAGAAAAGTTTAAGTATTGTTTATCCTCACCCTACAGATAAAACACGTCCTCTTTTTTATTTATTTGATTCTGAACATTTGCTTAAGTTGTATAAGAAATAACTGGCTGAATTCAAAGCCAGACCAAACATTATATTATCCTGATTTTGACAGTGGTGTTGAAAAAATAGCTGCTTTTCAATCTCTTAAAACACTTCACCAATTGGAACACAATAAAATGTTAATTGTTGGCTATTCTCTTAGCTTAAAAGCATTGTTTCCTACTAATATGGAAAAACAAAATGTTTCTTTGGCTCTTAAAGTTTTTAACCCTTTCGTAGTATAAGCGTTAATTCAATTCGGGTCTAAAATCAATAAATCGAAAGACACTGCTGACTTTATAAATATAATAGTTCGGTGGTGGAAATCGTAAATGTAAAAACTCCCCTTAAAGGAAAACGTTTAAGTGACGTATATCAAGAGCCATTAACGGCAGGAACTTTCCTTTCTAATAAAAAATTTCTGTTTATAAATGAAATGTTAAACTGGCTAGAAAATTGGAAAACTAAATCTTTTTCTAATAAATTCACTACTGAAACTCATACAGCTTTAAGTCACACCCTATATGGAATGACAGAAGTTATACACTATTGTTTCAGTCAAGTTAAAACGAATTATGTCTTATTAGCAAATTTCAAACAGATGATCTTGAAAGTAGGTTTGACAGCTATCGGCAACTTGCTGGTGGACAATACCATATTTCCATCAGGCAGTTACCTATATGAATTAGGAAAACGGCTCAGAATTCAGTCATTACTAACGCTAAAATCGCGTACCTTTGGCAACATTCAAATTAAGCAGTTTTGCGAAAATATTGATATGACTGACGAAATTGAAGAAAACCATCCATTAAATCCTGACATTATTATAGTACTAGAGGTAGATGTAGACAATGTCAATGATGACATGCCCGCAATCACTTATTAGCAGGTTACTGTCGTTACATTACGGCAAAGAAAATTTAGTGCGAAATATGCAAGGAAAACATAATTTATAATGACGAATTTATTGTTAAAGATAATTTCATCCTTATTAAAAGTTTAAGCCGGGGAAAATTGCTTTATCCCCATGATGTTATCGGAAGTAATTGCACAAGTGCATCAGAATTACCGATAATTTTGCATAACAGCGTGTTGTCTAAAAACTGCATGAGTTTATTTTCATACTTTGGAGAAAGAACCTGACACCGAAGGTGAAGGGCTCTTTTTCCAAAATATGAAAATGACCGAATGCAGTTTTTCTGGGACAACACGCTCGAATGCAAAATTATCTGGTTATCTTGATGCACGAGTGTAATTCGGAGGAATATTTCCCGAATAAGGACACGGTTTTAAGAAATACACGTACACGTAACTGTAAACGAAATAAAGAGACGCAAAATACGTTGTTTTTTTTTAATCCGAAACGAGACATTTTTAATAATATATTTTGACTTTACTTTGACGTTATTTATAAATTTACGCTGTCATCGAAAGTTTACAATGAAATTAGATAGATACGTACGATGCAATTATCGTCATGCTCTTTCGGTTTCTACAGTGCAATTATCGTTGTAATTTTGCGATAATTGCACTCCTCTAATGAGATTTTTTATACATGGGGGAAATATTCGTACGAATAGTTTTGTACGCATATTTAGTATTTAACAATATTTTGGATGAGTTTGAGGAAACTTTTTTAACAGTTCATAAGAAGCGTGCCTTTCTAACCCAATATATTTTGAAATTTATTTTAGAAAACGGGCATCTGTCTGTGGATCATTATATGTACTATTCATACGATTGTTCATATAGCAACCATTGTAATAACCTGCACAGTAAACACTCTTCTTAAAAAATACTGTGGTAAATCTAATAATCGATTGGTTAAGTCATCTAAAAGCCGTAAATTAAAGACTCTTACTAAATAGGCCAATTCGTTAAATAGTCCTCGAAATAGTATCATTCACAACTTCACATAGAGTTCCCGGAGTTAGGAGTTTTTTATTGGAAATTTCTTCCTCTTTATGATCCTTTTTTTATTTCTTAGCTATTAATTTCGAGTTATTTTCAAAAACCTAAACTGCTGGCCATTTGCTTTCGAGCAAGGAAAATTTTGCCTAAGCTTAAAACTAAATATTTTCTTAACCAGACATGATATCGACCTCTGATCTTAGTGGTTAATAGATTTGCCCCTTAAGAAAAAATTTCCAATGTTGGATTTTTTTTAAACTGTCCAAATTTTTTTAAATACGACGATTTTTGCTCCAATTTCAATAGCATGTAACTTTAATAATATATTTTTAAAATTTTGTCATTGTACATCATTTGAATCACTGGTCCATAGCAAAGAAATCGGTCTATTAAATTTTTGATATCTGCTATATTTTAAGAGATACCGATTTATTTTTTTGTAAATTCTTGCTTTTCTCAACTTTTTGGTATGCGTTGTATCGTGCAAACTTTGTAAGTAAGTATTATACCTTACGAGAAGCTTGTTTATGTTCAGTAAAAAAATTGTACCTAAATGTTGTGATGTGCAGTCGCGTACTTATAATCACTTATGTGTCTATATAGTTTATGAGTACCTCACAATTTTTCACGATAGTTTTGTATTGGAAAGTACTCGCTCGCAAAATCAAACACATCAAACTAGTGATTTTTAATTTTAAGGGTTTTTAAAACAAGTTTAATTTTAGGAATGTGTTGTATTAAGTAGAAATAAATAAATAAAATTTTTCCAAAAATTAAATTAAAAAAGAGGCGAGTACTTTCCAATAGAAAAGAATCAGGAAAAATTGTCAGATACCATAAACCATAGTATAAGTGATTATAAGTACACCATTGCACATCACCAGGTACAATATTTTTACTGAACATAAATAAGCTTTTCGTAAGGTATAATGATAATCACTTATAAACGCACAGTCAAAATTTACAGAATTAAAAATTAATTCTGTAAACTTTGGCACAGTGGGGTCTAGCTACCAAAAAGTTGAAAAAACAAGGTTTTACACAAAAAATCAATATCTCTTAAAATATAGTAGATACCAAAAATTTGACAGACGACTTTCTGTGATTCAATTGACGTATATATATTGAATGGCTAACCAAAAGTAACTAAAAGCATCAAAACCGGAAAACGGATCGGAACAGATTAAAATTGTTAATGTAAGTTAAAACCAACCTAAGCTAACCGAATTCTGCCGACTAACCAAAACTAACCAAAAACATTAAAATTGGTTATAGCGTATCGGAAACAGTTCAAATGACTAAAATAAATTAAAACTAACCGAACGTTGATTGAGCGACTAACCAAAAGTATCCAAAGGCACCAAAATAGGATAAAACGTTCGGAACACATTAAAATATTAAAGTAAGTTTAAACTAACACGCAAGCTAACCGAATTTTGGCGACTAGCTAAAATTAACCAAAAATATTTAAATTGTTTATAACGTATCGGAGCCGGTATAAATGACTAAAATAAGTTGGAACTAACTGAAAGTAACTGAAAGTTGTTTGAATGACTAATCAAAACAACCAACCAAAAGTAACTAAAAGCACCAAAACTTGCTAAAACGCATCGGAACCGATTAAAAATATTGAAGTAAGTCTAGACTAACCCGATTTTATCAAATTTTGGCGACTCACCAAAACTAACCAAAAATGTATCGGAACCGGTTCAAATGATGAAAATAAATTAAAACTAACTAAGATTAACTGAAAGTTAATTGAACGAGTAACCAAAGGTACCCAAAAGCACCAAAAAGGACTAAAACATATAGGAAGAGATTAAAAATGTTAAAGTAAATTGAAACAAACTTGAATTAACCGAATTTTGGGACTAGCTAAATATAACCAATTATATTAAAATTGGTTGTAACGTATCGAAACCGGTTCAAATGACTAAAGTAAATTAAAACTAACCGAAAGCTGATTGAATGACTAACCATAAGTGACCAAAAGCACCAAAACAGCTCTAAAGATTAGGAATAAGTTACAATAATCAAAGTAAGTTAAAACTAACTAAAACGAATCGAATTTTGGCGACTAACCAAAAACATTAAATTTGATTATAACGTATCGGAGTTGATTCAAATGACTAAAATATATCAGAACTAACTGAAACTAACCGAAAAAATATTGAACGACTAAGCAAAACTATCCAAAACGGGCTAAAACGAATCGGAACAGGTTAAAAATATTACAGTAACGTTATGGGTAATTATATATTAATAGATTTTCCTATCTACAAGTGGCGGGTGATTTTAAGTCTTCATTCCGCACCTTTTTATTTATTTATTTATTTATTTATTTATTGTTATTTTTTTAAATTGATAATTGAATTATTTGACTTAATTATTGTTTATGATAATGCCATATATTAAAAACTATTATTTAAAAGAACTAGTTCTCGTGGTAGGCCTTCAAAATTAAGTCAAAAGCAAAAAGGGCAAGATGCACCAACCTAATGCAAATTCTACCCTTTATCAATATCACTATTTTTATAACGTTAAAATATCATCATATTGATATTCTAGTACTTTGATCTTTCTCTATATAAAATTGAATTTAAATCCAAATTCGAAATAATAGTGATGGTAAAATTTGATCAGATTTTGTTCTATATATTTTGCATTTTTGTCAGTATTGAAATAAATGTTCATTCATAGTATCTTTTTTGTTTAGTTTAAGATTTTTCATAAAATGTAACAATAAAAGATCTAAATATATGTATTTTAATATTGGGGCCCTCAATTATGATTGCTGTATATGAAATTGATTTTAGAATTTTGTCGATTTTTATGGTTTTATATTCGTAATAATAGTGCTAGTACATAAATTTTATTAGGTTTGGCTCTATCAATTTTTTATTTTTATCCGTATCAAAAAAAAAATGTTCATTCTTAGTATTACTTTTTTTGCTGGATAAGTTAGCATATTACCTGAAATTTATATATTTGTAAACTTTAAGATATTTAGGTACGTTTTACTTTGGTTTCATTTTTGTAATTTTATTTCCAATTTTGATAGGTCCTTATTAGGTATTTTCTTTAATGGTGAATATGATATACCTATTAGGTTTATAATGTATTTTAGTATTAATTCGTAAACAGCAAACTTAGTATGTTGGCTAAAACAAATAGAAAAATACAATTATAATTAAAGTAAAATTAGATGTCAGAAATGGGAGAATTAAATAAGGAGGCATAGGACACATTGCCGTATAATGCGCTAAAACAGCGCGAAAAAAAGGTAGAAAATAATTAACTATTTTGTGACGTAATAAGTCAGTTAATAAAATTAATTTTAAACTGCCTAAAATTTAGACCAAGTAGAAAAAGATCCAGGCTTGCTAAAATCTTAATGAGAAATCCACAAAAATGCGATGCCTATGAAAATCCCATCTCAAGCCACTTCAGCTTTGAGAGGTGTTTTGACATTATTAATAGTCCAAACTACAGCTTTTACTTAAACATGTCAAAATTTAAATTAATAAAAAAAAACTTTTATAACTGATGTTGATAATTTGAGTTCCGATATAATTCACTCCTTTATCACTGGACTGGATTTTTCCTAAACTAACCTTAAAAAAGCATCAAAAATAATATTGTTTCGGCTTCAAGCACCAACAAGTTAAAGCTATCTTAAAATATATGTTATTAAAAATATTATGCATCTATTTTTAAAAAACTACAAGGTATTAGTTTATGTTTAAAATAGGTACACAACAAATTGCTATTTTTTATTTACTTATACTTTTATTTTTTGCTATATTAGATATAAGGCTTCAATACCTAAAAGAAATATCAGAATTTGTTTAGATAGCTGAATTTGTAAACCAATATCTACCTACACAGGTTTATGATGATTTACCATACGCAATATTATTAACTTATAGTGTAAAAAATATTTTTATAATAATTAATATTGTTACAGTTATTTACTGACAGTTTTCAAAGTATATAGTACCTAGTCGCCCGGAGAGATAAGCCAGAGATGGTTGGATCATAGTCGAAACTTTCTTAGGGTGGAAAGGGTGATTCCCTTATCCACCTAAGGATCGTTCAGCATAAGCAGAGAATAAGAGAAGTTATGCATACTCACCATTCCGATAATGATCCAATAGAAGTAGATAGGTAACACCGCCGTATGTATCTTGCAGGGATGTATCTGGAAACCAGAGAAGTAACGTCGATTTTCCTTTTAAAGAAGGCTGCAGCGGAGTTGGATCATGACGATGCCTCCGAAGAGAAGTGAAAAGTTTGGTTATGTTATGTTAACCCTATTCTTCTATACTAGTAATGATTTTAATGGAACTTTACCAGGCGAAGATAAAATTTAGCTAATATTGTATAGAATTATTTAAATGTTAATGGAGGTTTAAAATGTTAAAATGTGATGGTAATACCTATTGAATACAAGTTAAAATTGAAACGCCCGAATATTGATTACTCAAAGCCAATTTTCCCCAACTGATTTTGTTAATTAAACTATAATTACATTATAACGAATTATCTGTGCTTACTCAACTGTCTAATCATTGGGAACCATTCAATTTACTCCATTTTGGAGTTTTTAAGCCATTTTAACTAAAATATTATTTGGGTTACTGTCGCACGCTGACTTCGTTTGATTTATTTGTTTGTTGATTCCTTATGTTATGTTACTTAAATATTATTGTGTTGTGTTTTGTATAATTTCCTATACACATATACATTTTTTTTGTAAGGTAATAATGTGACGTATTTTAATTATTGTATTTTTGATCACTTTTTTATTGTAACTTTTTTTTTGACTTGTTCCTTTCTACTGTAACTTTGTAGTGCTCGGAATCAAATAAATATCTATCTATCTATCTATCTAATGCACCCGTTTTTTCTTCCTCATCTTATCTACTTCCCTGTTATTGCACATTTGCCATTTTGTGTCTATTATGATTACTTTTAAATATCTCTAAGTCTTTTTAAAAATATAATTATTAAATACCTTAGTGTTATAAATTATGGCAGCCGAAATATGTCTATAACTTTTCCCTGCGGAGTAATCGCGCAATTTATCATTCAATGAATAATATACAAATTACAGCATGCGAATAAATTTTAATGGATGCTGTTAATTATAGCTGGCATCAAAAACTGGTATTTGTGACAATATACGTAGCTATAATGTTGCAACACGAAATTTTGTTATTGGACGAGACCAGACAATATCCCTAAGGAAATAAGTAATTAAATTACTGTACCTGACATAAAATACAGCCCATGTAATGTAATATTTCAGTGACAACTCAAATTTATCATTATTGCCAGGCAGACGTGAAATTATACATCACAAATCTTAGTTGGAGACTAAAATTACACGTTTGAAAAGTCACACATTGTCTAGGACTAGACCACAAAGAAAAATGATCGGTGGACGGGTTTTGTTGTATGAGTATTTTTTAATAATAATTAACGGTGTTCTTTTGATGGTTACTTAATTTAAAGATGTCATCACCTCTAAAAAATATCAATGACTATCTATGTATAAAAGGCAAAGCAAAAATTATTTATTTATTAATTATATTAAAATAAAGTGGAATGAAATGTTTATATCGAAAGAGAAATGCAGACAGAATATATGCTACTGAGAATGGGATTTGTGAACTAGGATATATAATAGATCCATGAGATAAGCAAGGTAATGCATACACGTATTGAACGCAATAAATCTTATTGATGGTTTAAAAAATATTTTGAAATTTTCAAAACTAAATATTAGCATGGACAAAATGTTTTAATAGCTTGTCAGCTATTACTAATTTTTAATTTTATCGCAAATTTACATACCTACTTACTTTCTGGTTAAACCAGAAGACTGGCTATAACACAGCGTTTAACGATAGCTCTTAAGACACCAGTTTGAGAAAAACCACCCGATCCGTAGCCGAGTGTCTTTGACTATGTGAGTTGCATACACTATTTTCCTACGCCCAGTCATTATCTTTCAAAGTTTTCTAAGTAAACTGTGAACTCTCAAAGTTGTTAAAATTTAAATGTCATGGTCATGGTCATCTTTGATATTGACCGAATATTGTTTGATGTTGCATTTTGATTTGCTGTGAACTCATACCTTAATGAAAATCTGTATGTTAACGGATCTGACCAAAGTACATGTAGTAAATGTATAGCAAATCTATTTATATAAATAGGAGTGGAAATAATATGTATTATATAAAAACTTTACATTTGAATAGCCTCTAAATTTCGATAATATAAATCGTGCATTTATTTAAAATAACTAAGCCGGTATTTCATGTCACGAAAATGCAATGAAAAATATGCTGAATTAAGACAAAATTAGATTGCTATTTAGTTGGCCTAAAGATTTATAAAATGACAACAATATTTATAGACCTGTGTTTAAAAATGTGAGCCTATCTATAATATGCATAATATGCCTTCAAATTTCTAATTTTGAATATGAATTATGTGTTACAATAAAGATGGAAGAGAGTTAAATAGTATATTATTTTATATGGAGGAAAAGTGATACTTTTCATGGCGCGCCCGTGTTTAACAGCCGAACGGAGTGAGGCTGGTAATAGAGAGCAAGCCATGAAAAGTAACTTTTCCTCCAAATAAAATATGCTGTTTTTTCTTCAAATGTCGACAAATTAATGCAAAAACATCTCTTTTTAATAGTAATAACATCTAATTATTATTAAAGATAAATGGGTTCGCAAGGCGGCTTAGACCACGGTCGTAGGTGGCCTTGCTTAGACCGGTGTCGGTGAATTTATGTAACATAAAGCTGTCAGTGGACACTGTCAACAATATATTATTTTTTAAGATTCCGTCTCCGATTGCGTTTTAATTCCATATTGATAAGCAGTTATTGGGTAAGTTCGATTAAATAATAACCAATTTGTTCCTAAATTAGTGATTTTCAGAAATGCAGTCACAAATTGAGTGATAGATACAAATTGTAGTTTAATAAATCTTGAGTTGTTGACGCTTATTTTGTTGTCTGTTTGTATTGTATCTATGTTGCTATGACAACACTTTTACCTCCGCCGGCGGAAAAGTGAAAAATAAAGCTCCGGCGGAGGAAAAATGAAACTTCACGGCCGCCTACACAGTAGAGTAATGACGGATTTACTGACGTTTGAAGAAAAAATATTTTTTGTCATACGCTCCCAAAAATAGCTATTTTACGGACTTATTTGAGTTCGTAAAATGCTTCTTTTTAGGCCTAGTCCCTAAAAGTCGTCATGGCAACTTTTACGGACTATTCCAAAATTCCTGAATATGTCTAAATGTCAAATTTTGAATGGCATGACAAAATTGTCAAATAGTTGCTACGATATCAAATTCTAAGCTAACTTTGTCGTACATTATGATTTCAAAAATTATGGTAAATTTGCAAATTTAAGCGTTCTGAGGAATTGTAAAAAACGTATTACAAAATTTTGGGAGCGTATGACAAAAAATAGTGTTTGTCACACGTACCTAAATGAAGTTTTTCAGGACTCATCTGCTATTCCGGACTCGGCTAACGCCTCGTCCGGAAACAGCAATAATTCGTCCTGAAAAACTTTATTTTAGGTACTTGTAACAAAAATAACTATTATGCAAGATATGCATCCTAAATCTCACTTAGAATATGCAGTAAAATTAAAGTATTATTCAAAACCAGAACTGTAATTAATTATGGATCTGAAACCAGGATGATTGTGTGTCGCTTGATTGCTTTTGTTTATACAATTTTTCGTTTAATAATTTGAAGCAAAAACTGTTACCAAAAACCAAATTTCACCTAAGTAATGCCATTAATAAAAAAAATCCCAAATGGTGTTGACTTTAGTTGTGACACTGCATACAAAATACCCTCTAAACATCTATATAAAAATTGCTAAATACCTTTGTAATCTAAATTTCCGATGCTCCATTAAAGACCCTAATTGAATATGTCTGTATCAAATCAAATAACATCAGACAGACAATAATTATTTACTTCAAAATGATCCAATCGAAAAGTAAAAACTTGATTTTCTGAAACACCTGAAAGCAGTTTTTTCCATATTTGGTGGTTGAAATCTATATAGGAAGTGTTAAGTTAATGTCGTCGAATGGGACAGCAATAACTATCAGATAAATATAAATCCAAGTTAATGGCGGTATTTGGCTTTGAAATTCTTACTCATGTGTATAATTATATCTATAAATTAATAAATTATCTACCTATAACAGGACTGTTTACTTGAATTAGACCTTCGTGGTTTTTATGATGCAGTTCTTCGTAAATTAAACAAATATTTCATGTCACTCAGCAAAGAGTCACTTTTTCTCAACAAAACATGACTTTTTTCTTAAGTTAAAATTAAAAATGGAGTTCTGAACAACAACGACCGAATTCCTATTAGAATAATATAGAACAAAATTATCTACGACAGGGAATGTGTTCGGGTACCTATCATTGGCGTAGCTAGGTGGGGGGGGCAGAGTGCCTGGATCCCCCTGACGTACTTTTGTCTCCCCTGCAAGATTCTAGTAAAAAAACTGCAGATAAAATATATGTATCAAATAAAAACGTGGTTGCTGAAATTACTTATATTTGTTATAGAATAATCATATTTTATATAAGTATGTAGAAGAACATGCAATCCTCGCCTATTAAAATTATTTTTCATACATGTTGGCGACATCGAAGTGTAACAGAATAAGAAACAAATATCCAAACCAAAAATACCTACCAACTTTTTAAAGTGGCGATTATTTTGCCTATTTCGAGTGCAAGAGGTTTTTTCTGCCATGATGAGGATTAATTAATTGGTTAAGAACGACCATGACTCAAGAAAGACATTTAGATTTGCCTTTGTTGTTTATAGAAAAATACTTTAATTGAATCCTTTATATCTATGTGGAGGCTGATTTGATTTAATGTATATATCATTCATCATCATGTCTATGTTTTTACTTCATTTTACCTATCCTTCTTATTCTTAAATAAAAAACATATTGGTCACAAGGGAACTCACAACCTTTCTGTTTTTTTAACGATTTTAACGATTTTTGGCCGAGAATTGGGTGTGTTCTGACATAGCGGGCAAATGGTGCATGCAGTGAACTACCGCAGTTCGCCGCGGTCTGCGGTAGGACGCAGCAGGCTGTTTTTGCCAGATCGCTAATGCTTGCGGTTTTTAATTAATGTACACGCACAGTATTTTACTGCCACCGCCACCTCGCCCGCCCCTGCTCTGGTTTGCGCCTCGCTTTATGCGCTACTGAAATATCACTAGAACATGAAAATATTTTTAAAAATAATTATTTTGAGAAACATGTAAGTTTTCTGGATCCCATCAGCCATTGTGTTTGTGTTTTACGAACTGGACGCTGTATATATATATATATATAT
>MU185513.1:75466-87581 GCA_016904865.1 Pissodes strobi
GTTTAAAACTCAGCTGGTTCCGAATCTTCTCCCAAAGTCATTCTGACTCATTCATAATCATGGCGAATGCAAGTTACCATTCTGGTTTATTAGAAGAAATCCCTTGGAAAAAGCAGAGACTGATAGAATGGTTCCAGGAAAATAATATTGACTTTCCAGAAAAGACCATGAAAGTTCAAATATGGAGTATTGCACGCAGAAACTGCCCTAGTGAAAAAAATACTTCCTTGATGAATATGTTTAACCTTTAGGACATAAAATTTTGCGACTGCCACCATACCATTGCTGCCATTTTAATCCAGTTGAAATGGTATGGTCGGAATGTAAACTAAAATACGATCAATATATTTCCAATCAATCCGCCTGCATGGTCATTGGGTAAATTGAGTAGCTTGATGACTATGCTGCCGGTTCTAAGCCCGGATAAAGGAGGAAGGTTCTAGGGTCAGGCTAGCACCCTACTCTGGGTAAAAAGAAACCACAAGCTCACAGAAACGGACACTTGCCTCGGAACAGGACTAACCACGATGACCCACGCGAGAAAACGGACAACGAATTGGAGAAAGGAGGATCTGCTGCGTGTTGCTACTTGGAATTTGAGATCATACAAAAATAAAGCCCAAGAAATTTTAAAAGAGCTAACAGATAACAAGATCGATATATGCGCCCTACAGGAAACAAAGATGAAGGGAAAGGGCCAATAGAAGTACGCAGAATATATTGTGGTCTACAGCGGAGTTGAGAAGCATGAAAGAGCAAGAGAGGGTGTTGCTATGGCAATCAGCATGAAATACCAAAATTGTATAAAGGAATGCAACTACATCAGCCCACGAATTATAGCTGTTACACTAAAGTCAGACGACCAAACAATAAATGTACTATCAATGTATGCACCAGAAGACAACAGACCGCAGCTCCTGAGAGACTCGTTTTTTGATCAACTCCAAACCACAATCGACTCACTACCAAGTGACCAACGCATGATAGTACCTGGGGACTTTAATGCACGAGTTGGAAACGGAAGAGTCCCAGGAATTAAACAAAGGTTCAACGAGAATGTGCTGAATGATAACGGGGAACTAATGATAGACCTATGTACTTACAATGAACTGCGTATCAATAAAACCCCAGTATTAATTTACATTTGCAAATAACAGAGGCCACACATCGACAATCGACTACATTGTGACTAATAGGCCATTTCACCCAACTCAAATACTCGAAATCAGAACGCTCAATTCGGCAAATATAGGAAGCGATCATAACCTTTTACTCGGAAGAATTAAATTGAAAATCCGAATACCAAAACAATCAAAACCGGTGATTATCAACACAGAAATTCAATATTGAGCTGCTATGGGACCCTACGATAAAGTACCTATACAAAAATAGATTACAACAAAAAATCGAAGAAAACCCGATTTCAAATATTAACGACATCAATCTAGCTTGGGAAAGAATCAAGAATAATATCAAGAATTCAGCGAGGGATGAGACACCATGGTTTCGCCCAGAAATCAAGGAACAGTGCAAAGAAAAAAGAAAAACCTACCTAAAATATTGCACTCTGCGAATGCCAGAATCATTTAACGAGTATAAGCAAGTTAGGAACAAAACTAACGAACTAGTGAGAAAAACCAAAAACAAACACTGGGAAATGTTCTCCAAACGCCTGGAAGATGATTTCTACGGGATTCAAAAGCAGATATGGCGATTCATAAGAGCGCAGAGAAAGGAGGTCAATGAACTGCTAGAACCAACCCACATAAAAAAAGAAAAGTGGATCAGTTATTTAACCGATCTGTATAAAACGACAAACACGGCAGACGAGCCTACCACACCAGAAATAGCTATTAACGCAGATGCCACGATCAATACTTCCGACGTAGAAGACGCACTACAGAAACTAATAAATAGAAAAAGCGCCGGGCAAGACGGTATACAAAACGAATTGCTCGAATACGGTGGGCAAAGACTAACAGAAGAATTAACAACTTTAATACAGAAAATTATATATCAACACAAAATCCTAGATGAATGGCGAACCAGCACTACTATTCTAATGTTGAAAAAAGGGGACAAAAAATACCATCAAATTATAGATGAATAAACCTTTTAAGCACTGCTCTAAAACTAACAACTAAAGTAATTACGAACAAAATTAACAATCTTACATCGTTGGCGGACGAACAACAGGGATTCAGATCGGGAAGATCCTGCACAGACGCCGTGTTCGTATGAAGACAAATAGTGGAGAAATCGATTGAATACAACAAGCCAGCGTTTGTATGTTTTGTTGATCTAACTAGAGCATTTGACCGTGTCCAGCTGAAAGACGCCCTGCATCTCCTTTACATCAGGCAAATCCCACACAATCTCATTAAAACCATAGAGAACATATATACAAACAATAAAATACGAGCACAAATAGAAGGAGACCTCACAGAACCAATACCAGCCGGTAGCGGTATCCGCCAGGGAGACTCCCTGAGTCGTACCCTTTTCAATTTAATAATGGAGGAAATTGTTCGAAGCGTTCGAGGGCTAAAGGGATGCAAAATGGGGGATGCAGAAATCAAAATAGTGTGTTATGCTGACGATGCCGCTCTCATTGCAGAAAATTAAGATGACTTACAAAGGTTATTACACTTATTCAACCTAACAGACATGTCTCTAAATATGGAAATATCACCGACCAAAACAAAGTGCTTAACAACATCAAAAACCCCTCTAAGATGCAAACTTGAACTTGACGGTAAAGTAATCGAGCAGAAGATGAAATTTAACTACCTTGGTATAGAACTTTCCGGCTTTAGTGATATTGAAGCAGAGGTGAGAGATCAAACAACAACAGCAATTAGAATAACTGTCTGCCTGAATACAATATGGTGCAATAAGAGTATCGGAACGGAGACTAAATCGAGGATCTACAAAACCGTCGGTTGGCCGGTGATGACATACACCGCAGAAACCGGGCCAGAAACAGCGAAAACCAAAAGACTCCTAGAGACAGCTGAGATGAAGATACTCCGTAGAATCACTGGAAAGACACTGCTGGATAGAGAGAGAAGCGAGAATATCAGAACAGCTTGTAATGTCAAGAACATCAATGACTGGGTAGCAAACAGGAAGAACATCGGAATGAACACATAAGCAGGATGGACAACCGCAGACTTGTAAGAATTGCTCGCGACAAGTCCCCATTGGGACGAAGAGACGTTGGGCGCCGATGGAGCGACAGCCTCACGTAAGTGGACGATAATTGAACAGGCGACTCGCCTAAAATCAAGAATGAAGAAGAAGAAGGGAAGATATTTCCAATCTTAAGGGGTCACCTTGAGAAGTCTGGCTACATGAGAAAGGGTAATAAACGAGATTTCTATAGATCATTGGCAAAAATATGTTATTCATACAGAAAACAAAATTATTCAAGAGGCTTGGGAGGCAATACGAGTGTGTGATGCCTCTGACATTCCGCCATTTGTAAGTACGACTGACGAAGACAATATCTCTGTCTTTAGTTCTAACTCTGATGATACTGACGATACTGATTAAGCTTTCTTGTTCTTGCAAATTTTATTTTAAGATCGTCATTTAAGTATTCAATAATATCGTTACAATTACATTAACTTGGCAACGCAATATGCTGTGATTTTTTTTGAGTTTGTATGTTTTATTTTTTGGACTGGTATTTTCGGAGGTATTTTCATTTGAATGTGTTAACATATTCATCCAGGCAGTATTTTTTTTTCATGAACAAATAAATTAAATTGTCAGTATTTAAATTTTTCCCTGTAACTTAAAATAATTTTATACCATTCTTCCTAGTATTCACAATTTTTGTAAGCTCAGTTTTGTTACATCCAAGGTTACATCTATATACTGCTCGTTGTATCACATTCTCAATTTGAAGTGCGATTCCGTTCCTTTCCAGTTGAAAAAAAGCCAGTATATTTAAAATTATCATCTGCGTTTGATACAAAAAGTGAGCTGTTCACTATAATTTTAATTCTGAAATGACAAGGTATAATTTTCCGATTTTCTTGAAAAATTGCAAGTTCCAGTTATCTCTAATAGTCCGGTAAAAAAAGAGTATATTTGAAAAAATATATAAAAAGTGTGCTTTTGTATTTTCACTAAAATTTAAATTTACAAGTAAAGAATAAAATCCCCCTGACTTCCAAAAAAAAACCTAGCCCCGTTTAACTCTGATAGTTCCGCAAAAGGAGACTGAATTTGAAAAATATATAAAACGTATGCTTTTGGATGTTTCACTCAAATTTTAATTTAGAAATGACACGGGACATCTCCTTGATGTTCTCGAATAATTACAACCAGTCCGGTAAAAGTAGACTAAATAATAGAAAAAAATATAAAAAGTGTGCTTTAGAATATTTCACTCAACTTGATTATAACTTTTGCAATAATAGCACTATTTTATGAAATTTTACCCACTGGTAGTAAAAAAATCGTTAAATTAGACAAGGTGGTTTAAAATTTATTTCTAAAAAATTGAATGGCCCACACATTTAGAAGACTCGTTGGACTCAAAATCTAAAGTTTACTTCAGGGGCGGCTTCTGAATAAGTGTTCCCGTGCGTGCGCAGTGCCTGCGAAAATAAATTGAAAAATAAAATCTCCTTCCCTACATACAATTTAACATAAAGTAACTATAATTTGCAAATTTGCATATTTTTGAATGTCCACTGGCCGCAGAATACATTGTTTAAGCGTTATCGAGGCTACGACGGCGACGATCGATAACCTAAGGGTATGTCCATAATGCACCGCTTCTCGCTAGCCGACTTTTACTCTACTCGCTTGGTCAAAGTCAAAGTCAAGTATGCTTTATTGCCACAGAAACATTCAAATAAATTGTATGGACAAAGCGAATTAAAATAAATAAACTAACCATAGTAGAGCAAATACAAAACAAAACAAAACTTAATATATACAATAATATATACGATAAAAATAGAACAACAAGCAATTTTCAAATTGAAATTGGTCACGATGAAACAAAAAAACTATATTACAGAACATCATAAGCAGTTGAACTAGATCCACAGGAAGTACACAAAACATAGGGTAAAGAAACTCAGTGTTATC
Organism: Pissodes strobi; assembly: GCA_016904865.1. NCBI lineage: Eukaryota > Metazoa > Arthropoda > Insecta > Coleoptera > Curculionidae > Pissodes > Pissodes strobi. Next base: position 80,576 of record MU185513.1, read on the forward strand.
AAAATATGAAACATACATTATAGCGAAGCGTGCTGTTGGGAAAAATAAGGAAGGCCATGTCGGTGAACTTGACTCGGACAATGTGCATAGGCTGCAGAGTCGAATTACCGAGTAAAAGTAAACAAAACATGACTAAAATTGATAGCTTGGTATTTAATTTTGTGCAATTCCTGTATATCCGAAAAATCACTAATTCGTCAAAAAGATAATCCTATACCTATTAAAAAAAATATATAATATAAAAATTCTTCACCGCCGCACATGATGCCCAAGAGAAAAGTGTAATAACGATTAACGATTAGTTGAAATTAATGGAGAAAAAAATAAAATCTAATCCACGCAAAACTCATTTAGGTCTTTCTAGTAGGTAAGCTTTCGTTTTTTTCACGAAATTTAGCAAATGTAGGGATGGATGTAAGATGTAGCGGGAGTGTATTGTATAACTTCTTGGAATTATAAAGAATAGAATTTTTTGTTAATTCAGAAGAGGGAAAAGGAAGGTAGATGTCCTGACTCGAATTTCTTGTTGGGTACTCATGTTGTGGCCTTTCGGGAAATATGGTTCGATATTTGCGTATTAAACAAGTTGTTCCTAAAATAAACAGAGCAGGAAGCGTAAGAATTTTATATTTTTTAAAGTAGTATTCGCAATGAGCTCTGCCATTAAGACCAAATAAATAACGAATTGCTCTCTTTTGAAGTTTGAAAATGGTACGAAATTGCTCGGTATTACAGCAGCCCCAAAAGGGAAGGCCGTAGCGAAGATGAGATTCAAACAAAGAGAAGTAAGTGAGCCTGTCAGTAGACAGATTTACTTCCTTCGAAACCGATCGAATTGCGAAGCAGGCAGAAGAAAGTTTTTTTGTTAAATAATCAATATGTGCGGACCACTTAAGGTTGGCACTAATATTCACACCTAGGAATCCAGCCGATCCAACGTATGTAATATTGCTGTTGTGAAGTAACAAAGGTTGTTGTAAGGTTGTTTTATAAGATAAGGCTACCGTTTTATCAACGTTGGAACATAGCCAATTTGAGTCAGATCATGTTTTGATTGTGACTAGATCGCTGGAGATATTAGAGTGTAGGGAGGAAGTATTAGAATCACTCCAAGTTATGCTTGTGTCGTCAGCAAAGAGAGAAATTATACTATTGATTTTTAGGTATGTAATGTCATTAATATATATTAGAAAAAGGATAGGCCCAAGAACAGAGCACTGGTAATTAATCTGCAATCAGAATCAGAACCGTTCGCTCTAACAAACTGCTGTCTATTTTCAAGATAAGATTGAAACCAGTTCGAAGGAATACCACGGATTCCATAAAAATTTAGTTTTCTTAACAAAATGTCATGACACACACAGTCAAACGCTTTAGCGTAATCACAGAAGACAGTAGCAGTGGGGAGATTGTTGTTAAGGGATGAGTAAACATCGTGAAGCAACGAGAACATGGCGTCATTAGTACACTTGTTTGGTAAAAATCCGAACTGTTCCGGGGACAGTATGCCATGTCTAAGGAGAAATGGCATGAGGCGATTTTTTAATAACTTTTCAATGATTTTAAAGAGTACAGGCAGCAGAGCAATTGGACGATAATTGCATAAGACATCCTTTTCACCTTCCTTATGAAGAGGAATAATTATCGCAACCTGCGCGACTGTAGCAGGTGGTGGTCATATACCTAGCACCGCTTGCGTGAGTGCTTCCCTTCGTCTCAGTTCCTCAGTTGGCATCATGGAGCTATCTCGTGAGATCTGTTGTGCATTTTATTAGCTAGCTATAATGTTTATAGTAAATTAAAACAAGAAAGAACAACTCAAGTTCATGAAATTAATGGGTCTCGCTCAGAAGATGATGAATACCGTACTTCAATCGTTTGTCCCATATAACATTTTTTTAAAGCACTTTCGAAATTAAATTATCTTTATCAATTTCCATTCTGCGGATCCTAGCTTTTTAATCAATGTTTATAAATATTTAATATTTGTTTAAATGACAGAGCAACAAACTAGAACAATAGTGCGTATTGCGCCTCAACTAACATGAAACAACGAGCGGGTTAAGCGGAATGCGAGAAAAAGAAATAAAAATTAATTCTGGTAAAAGGTAATTAAGTCGCTTGAAACAGGCTGCAGGCGCACTATGGCCACGCGCTACCATTCCTTTATTGATCTTTGTATGGCTAGTCTGCCGCGGTGAAGCGAGAAGAGGTGCACTATGGACGTACCCAAATCTGCCGTGCGCTAGTTTTCGGCGCTCTGGTTAAATGCATTTTCGTCATGCAAATAGGTCGTAAATGTTCGTAAAATCACGAGACGTCAAGGCCCATCCGTACGCTATTTAGATCCTCACTTTCTAGCTTAATTTAGAAATAATTTGCAATTCTTGCGTTTATAGTACGGCATCACAAGCTGATTTTTTCAGGGATGAAAGTACATGATATGATAACCCTTATTCCGGAGGTAATAAAAAAATTAGACTCCGCAAAAGGGCACTATAATAAAAAATCGAGATATTGGTACCACTGTATAGAGAAATAATACTTATTTTTTGGTCCAATGCACAATAAGGTCTTTGTAGGAAGTATTTTTTGATATTTATTTTTAAAAAATCATTTGCATTAGCCCTTATGGCCGGAAAAAATTCAAACGTAAATATCTCGGTTTCAAGAATCATGCTCTACTATTATTACGGTTTACTGGTTTACTCGAGTCGAGCGGTGATTTTTTTTTGATTCGTTGACACATGTCCGGCTATTAATTAGCTGTATAACCTCATGATTGTAAGTAATATTGTATAGTGTTTTATATTTTCATTATTCTACTGTCATGGCTAGTAGTTCGGGTTCTGACAATAGGTAATTGCTGTGGAGGCATAAATTCAGTTGAAAATATTATTATAAATAACTTTTCCTTATTGGATCTAAATAAAAAGATAGAAATAAGAGGTTGGGGAGATCGATGCCGGTTTTAAAACTACACCAAACTTGTGCGAAGAAGAAGGATGGTCGGTCTTTCACCAGACATTTTAGCCCCGAAATTTACGCTTGAAACAAATGGATATGTGGATATAACAAGCGAATGGAATTTCACTTTAAAAACTAGGAAACGGCAAAGTCGAGGTTCTAACCACCGACAAAAATATCTACAATAACCCTTTTTTTGCCATCGAACCGATATATTTTTTAACGTTTTCGAACTTCGCACAAAATTTTTTGAGCTTTATTGATTTGTAGTTACAATAAACTGTTTTAATGGTTTACTCTTCTGGAATCGATAAGTACCTACTTATTCATTTCTTTAAGTGCGCAACAATTGCATTCAAGAGGGCGCCGAAAGACGCATAAAGTCCTTTTCACCCTGCGCACTTAAACTCACGAGCAGCCACTGGTTTACATATCTGTAATACATTCAGTCCTCAGTTTTGCACGTGTAAAGGGTTTTCTTTAAAAACATGTTTTCTTTAAAATAAATTGGCCATAAACATTAAGAAAGGACGAAGTATTTTAATTTTTGTTAGGGCGTGGTAATTAAGGCAACACACTGTGATGATTAGAAATGCTTAATACAATTCTAATTTAAGCATAATGCGTTCTATTATACTTTTCAAATGTCAGTATTCTTTTAGTGCACAATCACAATCAAGAGCCGTTTTAAAATTCATATAAAACGTATTGGTATGTGCTTACCACGTTTTGGTTTTATTTCATAATGCCCTATAGTCTCAGCGAATGAAGTTAAAAATGTCGAAAAATCACTGACTTCAAAGTGTTATAAATTAAAAAAATAAAACAATATAAGCCCCATAAATATGTTTCCCTATACAAAAACCATACAAAATTGTACGAAAAACAAACCAGCCTTCCTATATTTTTAAGATGCAAAACCATTGCAAGCGCACAATTATAAATATTTTATATTTAGTTACATGCAGTTATCTTTCCCACGACTTATAAAACGAGAACGCGATGAACTCTTTTTAAAAACAATTTTATTTTTGTCATACGCTCCCAAAAATAGCTATTTTATGGACTCATTTGAGTCCGTAAAATGCTTCTTTTTAGGCCTAGTCCTTAAAAGTCGTCATGGCAACCTTTACGGACTATTCCAAAATTCCTGAATATGTCTAAATGTCAAAAATTTCGAATGACATGACAAAATTGTCAAATAGTTGCTACGATATCAAATTCTAAGCTAACTTTGTCGTACATTATGATTTCAAAAATTATGGTAAATTTGCAAATTTAGGCGTTCTGAAGAATTGCAAAAAGCGTATAAATAAAAATTAAATTTTGGGAGCGTATGACAAAAAATAGTGTTTGTCACACGTACCAAAATGAAGTTTTTCAGGACTCATCTGCTAGCAATGATTCGTCCTGAAAAACTCCATTTTAGTTACTTGTAACAAAAATAACTATTGTCCCAAAACTAAAACTAGGTATATAATACTTTATATCGATATTTTGGCTATTTGCCTTATACAATAGTAACGTTGTTTATTATGTCGGGCTTGACTCTGACTGACTGTGGGAAGGCTAAGCTAGAGGATAAAAAGTAATTAAAGATAAAGCATACGCAGAAATAGTCCTTTAGTCAGCAGTATACGGGGTGTGGGCACCATATAACTCACGCTTCAAAGGGAATGAACGCTCTTAACGGAGTTACATTTAGTTTTAGTTACGTACATTTTTTCGAGGTCAATTGGATGCCCCTCATCTCTAAATAAAAATCTTGGGAAAAGCGCACTTTTTATATTATTTTCAAATTCAGTCTCCATTTACCGGACCATCATAGTTAAGCGGCGGATACCGTTTCTTTTGGAAGTCAATTGGATCTCCTTCGTCACTTGTATATCAAAAGTTGAGTGAAACATACAAAAGCACACTTTTTATATTTTTTCAAGTATTCAGTCTGCTTTTACCGGACTATAAAACTTAAGCAGTGGTTGTAAGTTTTCAAAAACATCAGCGAGATGTGCTCTATCATTTCCAAATTAAAAATGCTAAAGCACACTTTTTATATATTTCTCAAATTCAGTCTCCTTTTACCGGACTATCAGTGTTAGGCGGGGGTTACGGTTTTTCTTTTTGGAAGTCAATAGGATCACCTTTCCCACTTATCAATCAAAATCTGAGCGAAATATACTAAAGCACTTTTTTTATATTTTTTTCAAATATATTTTTACCAACTTATCAGACTTAATCGGGGGTTGTAATTTTTCTAGGTCATCAGTCATCAGCGAGATGTTCCTTGTCATTTCCAAGTTAAAATTTCAATAAAACATCTAAAAGTACCCTTTATATATATTTTTCAATATCAGTCTCCTTTTATTGTACTCTCAGATTTCAGCGGAGGTTACGGTTTTTTTTTTGAGTCACTGGAATCTCTCGTCATTTATAAATCAAAATTTAAGTGAAACATACAAATGCACACTTTTCAAATATTCACTCTATTTTTACCGGACTATTAGGGCTAACTGGTAGATGCAATTTTTAAAGGTAATCAGAAAGATATCCCTTGTCATTTCTGAATCAAAATATTAGTGAAAGATTGAAAAGCACACTTTTTGTATATTTTTCGAATGTAGTCTTTACGATTGTCAAAAGTATTTTAAAATTATCGACCCTTAAAAACCTAGGAATAAATATGAGTGGTTTTTTCTTATATGCCTTTAAAATAAATAGTATATTATTTTATATGGAGGAAAAGTAATACTTTTCATGACGCGCTCGTGTTTAACAGCCGAACAGAGTGAGGCTGGTAATAGAGAGCAAGCCATGAAAAGTAACTTTTCCTCCACATAAAATATGCTGTTTTTTCTTCAAATGTCGACAAATTAATGCAAAAAGTCTCTTTTTAATAGTAATAATAATTATTATTAAAGATAAGTGGGTTCGCAAGGCGGCTTAGACCGGTGCGGTGTCGGTGAATAGGCTCAGGTTGTTGCTATAGTAATGTAACATAAAGCTGTCAGTGGACACTGTCAACAATAATTATATTTTTAAAATTGCGTCTTCGATTGCGTTTTAATTCCGTATTGATAAGCAGTTATTGAGTAAGTTCGATTAAATAATAACCAATTTGTTCCTAAATTAGTGATTTTTAGAAATGCAGTAACACATTGAGTGATAAATGCAAATTTTAGTTTAATAGGTCTTGAGTTGTTGACGCTTATTTTGATGTTTGTTTGTATTGTATCTATGTTGCTATGATAACACTTTTACCTCCGCCGGCGGAAAAGTGAAAAGTAAAGCTCCGGCGGAGGAAAAACGAAACTTCACTGCCGCCTACACAGTCGAGTAATGACGGATTTACTGACGTTTGAAGAAAAATAATATTTACGAAACTCTACTTAAATATAATTTCGATACCCTTAACTGTAAATCTGAATCTAAAGCTAACCTGAATCTAAACCTGTGCTTCGGGCATCATTGACTAATTTTAACGTTCTAGAACGAAATTGGTACTGGTACTTCTTTTTTCAAGTCATCCATTTTAAAACACAAATCCATTTTTAAAGATCCGTACGAGAAATATTTGTAAAGTTGCTGAATATGTCCTAACAGTGTCAGCTTGCGTCTAGGAGAACGAACAGCGAACTATTACAAATACAACATACAACACTACACTTAAAATATTCTGCACAAATTTCGATCGAATTTATTCTTTCTTAGATATAATAAGGGGAAATAAAATAGTTAAATGTCGGATCCTAAAATAGCCCAAAAATTGATTAAAATAATGGATTCCAAATAAACCGCTACCGTAATTTTGGGTATTGAGATATACATCGCGATGAATATACACGGATTGACCGAGGCGCCTTCTGATTTGTTCACGTTGAACTAAAATTTATACAGGAATCGAAAAAAAAGGTCAATCGGGTTCCCGCCCAATATTTTGTAGAATGGATCTGTGGGTCTCATGTGACGTAACTGTGAGGTTTTTATGGATGGTCATTTGGCATCCGTATATCGGATGCCAATTGAACCTAAACAAATGCAT
>MU185513.1:87681-111217 GCA_016904865.1 Pissodes strobi
TTTATGCAACAAGTGTGTAAAGTGACTCTTTTTTTATAAATGGGAATTTTGACAATCCCATGAATAAAAAAGGGTACTTTAGACATGAGTAGTATAAAAATTTTTTTCTACTACAGAAAAATATATCAGAAAACAAAAACATTAATAAACTACTTTACGCGCTTTCCTAAATGTCAAAAAATATGTCAGATTTACTTTACGCACTAGTGCGTAAAATAACTTATTTTACGCACTGCACATTAAAAAGGACTATTTTACGAATCTTAGAGAGTGCGTAAAGTGAGTATTTTACGCACGGTAGTAGAAAAAAATATTATCAATACGACATATATACACTTAAATCATAAAGTGGTCATTTGATGGATGGATCTAAGCTATAATTTAAAATACAAGTCGTAAAAGACATTGCATAACTCATAACATTATGCTGAAGGTTACATTAAATTAATTTAAATGAAATAATAGAAAATTGGCCGATTCTAAAATTGTATAGTTGATCAATAGCAAGAATAGTATAGTCACGTTTTAAATTTAGTATAACAATCTGTATTACAATTTCATGGATTAGATTACAAAAATCCTTTCCACAAGGCGATATATTTTTTAGGAATCGTACATTATTAATGTCATTTCATAAATTTTCAAATATTACTTACACATAATGTAATATTTTGAAATTTAGTTGCAAAAAATTATTTCAGAGTGGGCTTAATATATTTTTTGTCATACGTTCCCAAAAATAGCTATTTTACGGACTCATGTCCGCAAAATGCTTCTTTTTCGGCCTAGTCCCTAAAAGTCGTCATGGCAACCTTTACGGACTATTCCAAAATTCCTGAATATGTCTAAATGTCAAATTTCGAATGACATGACAAAATTATCAAATAGTTGCTACGATATCAATTTCTATGCTAACTTTGTAGAACATTTATGATTTCAAAAATTATGGTAAATTTGCAAATTTAGGCGTTCTGAAGAATTGCAACAAGCGTATAACAAATTTTTGGGAGCGTATGACAAAAAATAGTGTTTGTCACACGTACCTAAATAAACCAAACACGTGTTTAGTATACATTAAATCTCGCTCTCTTTTTCAATAATTAACTGTAGTGGTATTTTGCTTGTTACGCTGAATGAGTAAACCATGATTATAAGGAGCAATACAAGCAAAATAATAAAAATTTAAATATTAAAAAGTATTAATAACTAGCTAAATAGTGAATATTATTCCCAAAAAAAAAAAATGTTGGTGTTTGAAGCAACATTTGCGATGATGATGATGATGATGACACCCAGCAGTCCGATTGACGAGGATGAAGTATTGGTCGATCCTGCCATAATGATGTCAGGGCCCGCCGTATTGGCCCTCTTGCTAAACGTGGCTGCTTAGGTCTTTACTGCATTGAACTGAACCAAATTTCTGTCGCCCCAGGTTTGAACTTTCTCCAGGTCATGCTGCTCTTGTCTGCGGTGATAAGTCTCAGTCTCTGGTAAAGGTTTTTCTGATCTAAAGTGGGAGACAAGGATATTGTCCATCTCCAAAACTGTAAACAGGATTAGTCGCTTCGGTCAGCAGGTCATTAAGATAGTTGAGGAACAGAGTTGGTGAAAGTATTGCGCCCTGAGGCACGCCCGCGTTAATAGTGAATGTGTCTGAGATGTGTTCAAATGCAACGTGCAGAGATTGGTTCTTAAGGAAATTTGGCAAGACAGCTACAGAGAGAGGCTGGCAGTCCGAAGGACGGCAGATTGTTGAGTAGTCCGTCATGCCAAAGTCCGTCAAGTTTTCGAAATATCCAACGCAATCGCTCGAGACTCTCCGTAGTTCTCAATTGCCCTACCCCATATATGAGTGACATAGGCCAATATATCTCCTGTCGATCTCTCTTTGCGCAAGTCCTATTGTTTATCGCTGATTATTCTGTTTTTCTCTTAGCACTTGAGTAGTTGCTGATTAACTACACGTTCCATGACTTTGGAGATTATTGGAAGGAAGGCAATTGGGCGATAGTTTGAGGGCGTGGTTTTCTTGCCTTTTTATGGAACAGGAGAAAAAAGCCTGGAAAAAACGGGTATTAGTTTCTTGGCGCAGTTCTTTAACACGATGGCAGGTATTCCGTCCGGTCCTGATGCCTTTTGCGTATCTAGGTCTTTTAGAATTTTACGAATATCACGGGGATGAAACTTGACTTCTGCCATGGTAGTGTTGATGTTCGATATGGTGGGAAGATCCTTGCCTTGGTAAACGTCTAAGGTAGAGTGCGATGAAAACATTTTGGCGTGCATGTTTGCTCTTTCCTTGGCTATAGTCGCCGTGATGCCACGTTCGTCTGTCAAAAGTGGAAGAGACGTTTTTGTAAAGTTATTACTTACTGCCTTTGCTACAGACCAGAAATTCATGGAGCCACTAGGACATTGCAAAAGTTTATTATTGATCCTTTGATTGTGTTTGTCTTTGGTGTCGTCGATCACACGTTTGCATTCGTTTCTCGCTTCGACAAAATAATTGCGATTTTCAGCGGTCTGATTTTGCTGCCAGTACTTTTAGGCTTGCTGTTTTCTACTTACAGCTCTTTCGCATCTTCTGTCGAACCAGGGCTCTCCTTTTGAGGGTAACTTGATGGAATTTGGGATGTATGCTTCCATTCCTGAGGAGATTACTTGCGTGATCCCTTCGCAGCAGACTGACGGGTCGTCAGTGCCAAAGCAGACGTCGAGCCAAGGAAAATCCAGGTAGAACTCCCTTAGACCATCCCAGTTTGCAGATTTGCCATGCTAGATTTTGCGAGGCAATGGTGGATCCTTCTGTAGAAGTGGTAATTAACAAACCGTTGTAATAAGTTTGTGGTCGGTAGTACCTAATGGCGGACCAACTGTAATTGTTTACTGGTCAGGATTGGTGGTTAGAAAAAGATCCAGGAGGGCGGCGAATTCGCCCCTCTCTGAGATTTGAGTCGGTTCGTTTACAAGTTGAGTAAGCCCGCAGCTGATGGCAAATGCTTCAGCTTCTCTACCTTCATTATCGGTCTTGTTGTGATGTCTCTGCCAGTTGGTGTTGTGGACATTGAAGTCACCCAGAACGATTATTTCTGAATTTGGTGATGGACCTGTATTGAGTCAAAAGTGGTAGCTAGTGTTGTAAAAACGCTTTGGTAGGCTCTATCGCTCGGAGGGCGATATAGACAACATATAAACTTGGTTTCTCCCTTGGCGTTTAACCTGAGCCACATGACGTCAAGGTTGTTCGGTTCGAATGTTTCCTCGAGGTGACATGAACGATCGCTTCGGACAAAAGGCATATTCCAAACTTATGTCTAAACCGGGTATGTAAGGCCTAACCAGGATAGGAGTAGTTTACTGTTGTGATTGTAGAACATACTTGTGTTTCTGTAAGGGCTAGTATATGTGGTCTATTTGCTTGTAGATGTTGGTGTACCGAATTTATGTTTATATTTAGGCCTCTTATGTTGCAGATATCTATTCTAAATTGGTTCGGTATCTTTGCTGTCTGTGAAATGCGGAATGGAGGGCTCCCAGGGCCACTCAGCGCCCGGAAATCTGAATGGCAGGGGAATTTACTTTTGGAATATTTTGATTCTGGAAGCACCATCATGTCCATATATTCCTACTGTGGAGCTCGGAACCACCAGCGCGGAAGCGGAACGTGATTCGGGAAAACCACTTAGCACCTTCCAGTTCTGATGGGGTGGTCTTTCACCGGACGATGCGGGTAGGCCTATGCATCTACCACCTAGGGGGCCGCTTCCACTGGAAGCATCGGCCTCAGACTCATTCCTTTGGTGGCCCCTAGTCTGACAGGGGTAACATTGGTGTTTGTTGAGTCACTCCCCACTGATCAGCTCCAGACTTTGTACTTTGGTGTTTTCCAGCCTAGAGGGGAACGATGGTATTTGATGGGCTACATCCCGTTGCAAACTCAGAATGGCGAGGTCGCCACTGCCCGTAATCAAACTGCTCTCACCAGTTTGACGTTCTTATCTGCTAGTACAATGCAGCCCCTCTTGTCATAAACCGTCACTGATCAGCTCCAAACTTTGTACTTCGGTGTTCTCCAGCCTGGAGGAGGACGATGAGATTTGATGGGCCTCATACCGTGGCAGCTCGGAATGACGAGGGCGTCACTCCCCGTAATAAAACTGCTCTCACCAGTTTGACTTTCCTATCTGCTAATACAATACTCTTGTCACAAACTGTCATTGATCAGCTCCAGACTTTGTACTTCGGTGTTCTCCACCCTGGAGGAGGACGATGAGATTTGATGGGTCACATCCCGGAATGGCGGGGGCGTCACTTATCGTGATCAAACTGCTCTCACCAGTTTGACGTTCCTGCCAGCTAATACAATGCGCCCCTCTTGTCAAAAACTGTCATTGATCAGTTCCAGACCTTGTACTTCGGTGTTCTACAGCCTGGGGGAGGACGATGAGAATTGATGGGCCACATCCCGTAGCAACTCGGAATGGCTGGGCGTCACTCTCCGTGATCAAACTGCTCTCAATAGTTTGACGTTCCTGCCAACTAATACAATGCATCCCCTCCTATCACAAATTGTCATTGATCAGCTCCAGACTTCGTACTTCGGTGTTCTCCAGATGGAAGAGGACGATGAGATTTGATGGGCCACATCCCATGGCAACTCGGAATAAAACTGCTCTCACCAATTTGACGTTCCTGCCAGCTAATGCAATGCAGTCCAGAAAATCTCTAATGCAAGGAATAGATCATAGGGAATCTTGCACAACTAAGTGTGCGGTGCAGTGTAATTGTATATGTAATGTAATGCTCTTGATTCATCTTGTGAAACTTTAGCTTCCTGCAATCCGCTAATGTGCCCATTCAAATTTGACCTCTACATTGTTTGCTATTCAATGAAAAACGTGCTAATATATCTTTAGTTAGTAAATATAAGGTGTTAGCGTCTGTCTTAGATGCTTCATAGAAGCCCATGAAATATTCTTCGCTTTCGAATTTTTCATTTACTATGCGAAAACAAACTGCCATTTGCTATTTAACTGAACAGTCAGATGTTTCGTCCAGCATTATAGAAAAATAGTCTAACCTTTTAGTTTTCTTAAATAGAGTTCTCTGTAAGACTGAGCATTTCATTACGGATATCATGTAAGAGCCATGTATAACCAGATCTGTTAAGCCAAGATTTCATTAAATAATTATTCTTCATCTCTAAGTTGCAACAATCTCAAAAAATTGTTCCATTTATCGGTGCGTCCTTTTATTGGGGCATTTTGAGTTGCAAGATATGCAAGCTTCTGCTTTCTAATTTCTACTTATTCTTTATTTTTGTCTTCGTTCTATTTAGCGCGAAAGTACATCCACCTCACAGTTCCGGTATAAGTCTTGATTAAACCAATAGAAATGCATAAAAGTGACAGTTAATGGGAGGAGATAGATACAATTTATGAAATTTGAATAATGTAAAAACAAAACCAGTAACGTTTTTCTGCTAGATTGGAAGTGATTTTTGGCATGCCTTGTGTTAGTTTTAGCTGGTTGCACCCCCGAAGCGAGCAGAAGCACATGCGTTTTCCCTCGCTTATCTAGCTCTGCCTATTAACTCTCACTTTTGTACATTTCCTATTGGTTTAATTAAGACCCCTAACGGAACTGTGGGGTGGACGTGCCCTCGCCTATTTAGCGGCAGGCCGACATAAATAATTATTATACTGCTGAGCGGCTTGTCGCATAGTAAAGACAGAGTACAAATAATATCGAGTAGACCCACTCAGCAAAAATCGTTTAATGTTTTTGTAGGAGTATAGTTAGCTAACCAATGAGTATGACAGAGAGACCATTAAACAAAGAAGGATACATATCGTTCATAAGCGACAAAACGGATAAAACTGAAAACTCGATGCACTAGAAAAGATTTTTAGGTTGTCTGTAATAAAAATTGAATTTGTCTAACAGATATGTTTCGAGGCCCATAGATGGCACAGCAAACAGTCATATTAGAAATGATCGCTTATCGACTTCGTAGTTAAGTCGATAACCATCGAATTATTTATAGAAATAAAATTATGAAACGTAAAACACAGTTTGTTATGAAAGGAAAGAATAATGCGTAGTACAAACATGTACCAAATAACTATTTTCCATACAAGTTGCGACATAAACTGCGCTGGCCAGACGAAAAGGATACTAGGTACACATTTTTAGATAAATTTCGAAGTGAAATATTTTTATATTAATAGATAGACGCTTGCAGTTTTTAAGAGGTTTTCCAAATATCATAGGCAAAAGTTTGTTTCGATTGCGAGATCTAAATGAAATAGGAAGTGTTGCATACAGGGTGTTTATTAAACTTTTGGAAAACTTCATTGCTTCCGAAAACGTGCAAACATTTTTTTAAGTATTGACCTCACAACAATGAACACTAGATAAATTGCAAAGACGAATTTTGGTCGTTTTGTCGTATCTCCGATATTATGAAATATACATAATTTTTTTAAAAAGCACTTGTTTTTCTTGTTGGCATGTATTATCTTGACAAAAAACTATATAAAAATGTTCATGCTCAGAATTGGTTTATCAGATACATTTCTAACGTCTGAGATACCTGCAGTGTGGATGCATTATACAGAGTGCGCAGCAAATTAGCCAGAATTGGTTAATTAATATCGCGGTTGAAACATTTATCTTTATATTATGTTGTTTTTTTTTTGCTTAATTGACTGTATTCAATTATTCTTGTTCGGTATCTTCTATCGTTAAAATAACACCACCTTGCCTTTGACTAACAATTTTAATATTAAATTAAAATACAATATGACTATTTTAAGACGAAAGGAGTACATTTACTCCTAACTACATTAGTTGAGCCGAAACTGCTTCTGATAACTAGTGTTGGGCATGGGTCATTTGTAAAGTAAAAGGATATACCGATTTTTGTTTTTAAATTAGAAGCATTAAAGTTTTTTGGCGTTCGGAACTCCAAACGTCATGCGTCACGCCGACAAGGATTCCTACTGTATTTTTTTGCATTAATTGCCTACCACATCCACATAACAAAAGTTATATAGTAAAATCGAAATATTATCACCTTAACAAGGCGAGAAATTTGGACATTGGGATATATACTAGGCTATAGCTTAGTAGGTAATACGGCCCTGAACTGTCCCATATCCAATAGGTAGCCGGCGCACAACTGTCCTGTGAAATTAAGACTACTTTCTTATTTTTCTGACCGCGGCGCGCAATTGATCTACACCCCTAACCCCTAGTGTTTACGTTCGTGATAATATATCTCGCACTGCCGCATGCCGCCGGCATCCGCAGGGCATATGCATATAAAAAGAAGGCTGCATGAAAATCCACAAGACCCGGCTGCGGCTAACATCAAACGACCTAGTGAAGTCTAAAAAAGAAATGTGGCAATGACTCTTTTCATCGTTCTTTATAAATCCAACAGCTACATAAAACGAATATGAATTTTAACAACTTTCGGGCTGGATTTTACGATATAGACAATACCAAAGTTTACAGAATAAAATATTATTTTGTATAGACTTTGACAATACTATGGAACGGACTTCCAGTTTTTACTCTAATCTGATTATTTAAATTACAGATTTGTCATAAACAACGAATTATAATGGACTCTCGCACCAAATTTCATTATTTTCTAATAAGCCAATTTAAAGTTATTTAGAAAAAAATATTCGTAAAATCTTAAAAACACTGTTTTTTTTTGTTGGTGGTTAAAAAATTGTAAATTCTATTGAGGGTGAGATACAGTGTGTGCCTGGATTTGCTTGCCAAATGGGAAACTTTTTAATTTTTCATTGAGATTCACGTACATAGACATCCAATTTTTTATACTGGGCGCTCAAAAACTTTTAAAACATGAATTTTGATTAAGAGTAATCTACATTTATTTTTTATTTTTGAGTAAAATGCTTTCTTAAAAACTTGTCTAGATTCAACTCGGCAGTCAATATCCCAAATATCAATTACATATTTTTATTTTTGAAAAATGCGAATTACGACGCATATTTTTCATGAAAACTCTTATTCCATCACATTTTTGAGCGCCTTGTACAAAAAATTGAATATGTCTACACGTGAATCTCATTTTTTCGCAAACAAAACTCTTTATGAAGAATAACATTTTTTGAAAATGAAAAATAAGTTTCCCATTTGGCAAGCAAATCGACGCACACACTGTACATATATATTGCTACTCTTAAAATAACGAGCTCTTTCAAAAACCAAAATAAAAAATGCCAGTTCGTATTTAAAAAATTAAGTTGATGATGGTGATCCAAGAACGAAACTTCGACTTTGAAAAAAGCCAAATCTGATGAATAACGCCAGGAAAAAATAAGAACAGTCCTGCTAGTATTTGTGTACAAGACCAGGTTTATAAAATATGTTTATATTCCGACGTGTCATAATGACGTTCTTATGGAACGCATTTTGAGTGTCATAATGACACATTTTATTGGATCGAGTGCTCTAATGATTTCATTATAGGACTGAGGACTATAATAATTTCATTATAGGACTCAGTACTATAATGAAAAAAAATCCAGGTATACCTACTTTGCAAAAATAAAAATTTATTCAAAACAACAAACGAACAAACTTATTAACGATTAAAATTAAATACTACATTAGTACAACTTGTTAAATTAATAATTTTAGATGCGTCGAAAGGCGTCGAAATTATCCCATTACTCTGGTTGTTTAATGTTGTATTTGATGTTGGTATTTGAATATTGGTATCTTCTGGAAGGAAAACAGTCGGTGATGATTTTTCGCCAAGAATAGATACTGAAATTCTTTTTTTATTTTCATGTGAGTTTTCTATATAACCTTCGGCAACTGTGTCACTTTTCCAGCCACCATGACGTTTAATAGTGTGAAGATTTGCTCCTGAATCAGCCAACAATAAAGCCGAAGACCTTCGGAAACAGTGCCCAGTATATTCGTTAGAATTAGGTAACTTTAAAAAGGAAGCAATTGTCTTGCACATGTTTCCAAAAGTATGAATACCCACTGGCTGCTTTGTACATTTGTTGTTTCTAATGGACAAAAAAAACGAGAATTGTCAGCACCACTAGGTCTAATTGAAGTATAGCTTCGAATCAATTGCACCATATTTATTCCTTCAATATCACCGGGTGTTAGAAAAATTTTCGGGAAACATTTGTTTTTGTATAGGGTATTCGAATTCTAAAAACAGTCCCTTCATCATGCACATCTTCCATTCTTAAATTTTTAAGCTCTTCTCTTCGGCATGCTCCACTTATGCCTATTATCAATGATACTTTCAATAGCAAATATTTATCAGTTTCTGCTCGTTGTAAAAACTTTGCAATATTGTCTTTCGTCAAAATTTTTGACTTTTTGGGTTTGTAAGCATCGGAGATACGTTTTAAAAAAGCAATCAGGTGAACAAACTTACTTATATCAACATTTTGTTTAATTAACAACGTGCTTCGTAACATTGAGTAATAACTCCATAAACTTGAAGACTTTTTTGTCATTAATTGATCTTTAAAATAGTCTAAAAGTATTTTTTGGTCTGCAACATTTCTAACACTTTTCTTGTGACACCAACTTTCATAACTGGCATAGGTTTTTTCGTATAGGCCTTTAGACTTTTCCGGCAATAATCCAGCAACTGCAGAGCTAGCTAATTCTTCAATGTCTGACGGTAAATTAGTCATTTCATTTATTTTACTATTAAAAAATTATTTTAAATGCCTAAACTTTTCAATAAATTTCACGTAATTCAACGTTGACAAACGTGGTTGACAATGACAGAAGAATACAAGCAAAAAATTTCATTGTTACCGACCTTAAGATTGTTACACACATTATTACCTCAGATACGGATACCTACTGAAATTATTAATATTCACATCACAAATCCAATAAGTGTTTTTATTAAGGAAATCGCCGGAATATAAAATTTTGTATGAAATTCGGATCATAAACAATCATAGTGGCACACGCCATGGTATCAGACTCGGCTAACGCCTCGTCTGATAATATTCATGGCTAGTGCCATAATGATCGTTATTATGATCCTTATAACATAAATATCTATTACAGTCAGATTGTTACGAGTTAGAAAGTTAAATTAGCTGCCTTTATATATTATTTTATCTCTTAACTTTACGAACACTTCTCAATACTTTTGACAAGTGGCGGCTCGTGACTTTTGGGTAAGATGGTGCCAAAATATAATTCTCTTTCCGGTAGGAAACAGCTCGCCGTAGGCGCAGCCGGTGGCTAACCCGTAAAATTTTGGAGGTGTCACGCCCAATTTTTACTCAAAAATCGTTAAAAAAACACGCCTTCCACGAACGAACGAAGCGGATTTTACCAAGAATTATTGAAAAAATTTTGGGGTGGCACGCCCAAATTTTTACCCAAAAAACGCACCTCGGGCAACCATTTTTTGATGGCTCATTGTAAACTCGGACTTGCCGCTGATGCAGTTCGACGGCTGAGGGGCAGAGGAGAAAAGCCCTGCAAAAACAGGTGGCGGCGAAGGCCGTCAGTAGCAGTAGTTTTGTTTTGAACTGTTTTGATAGGTGAAAGCAATTTTTTTATCGCATTCTTTTCGAAACTTATTACCCGTGCTGTTGACTATAATTCTAATTTTTAAAAAATGGAAGGCGTATACTTTTCTATTATCTATCTACTATTTTTCGGGTTTCTAACCCAAGTTTTGCCACGAAACTAACACTAACCTAGACTATATCAAATTTTGCCAAGAAAGTACTCAAAACTTATCAAAAGGTTCTGTTAAAAAAAACACTTAACATACCCCCAGAAATTAATGCTGAAAGTACTTGCAGTTTCCATAAAAAATCCTACCATAGGTTAGTTTACAAAAATATTACAAAAATTACTCTTGACAGTATTTACACACGCGCACAAAATTGGTATATTCTTAATACTAATAATTTTATACAGTTTCCGATATATGAAGTTCATCCTTCGTTTTTTCTTTGGTTGCAAATTATTCAATTACTTTATTATTAAAATTTTCAAAGTCATTTACAAAATGTTTTTTTTACAGACAGCATACCTACCTAAAGCGTGAATATGTGGAAAAGGTTTCACTAAAAGATTGCTTATTTGATTCATTTTTAACGTTAATTCACAAGTAGAGTCAGACCGATCTTTTTTACTTATCGAAACGCGGCCCGAGCCATTGAATCAGGTGGCCCCGATTTACGGCTAAAGTCCGCTAAAGTCGCCTTCTCAGCATGAATCGTCGTGACCTCATTTGACCTTTCCATGGCTGTTGAAAACGAGGCCGCCGCGGTGGCCGCGCCGCGCGTTTGGCGCAGATCGCCCAATTGTCGGGAAATCATTACATTTTTCGATGACTAATATTATCAGAGTCTATAGATTATAGATTATTATTGTCCATTGGAGATACGATGAATATTATTTATTTATTTATTAGATACATTTTAATTACGGTTAAATAATAATAATATATATTAAAAAATAGAAAAAATATCTTTGGCAGTTAAACTAGAAATATTAAGAGTCGCAAGGTAGTGCCATGGCCCCTTGGCCCCTTATGACGAGCCGCCACTGTATTGACATATAATGGATACATTTTTAAAATATTTAATATTTTCAATTGATAATTTTCATGTTTCTAAATAACTAGAATCTAAACTGTTCAACCTAGGGTAATTCTTGATAATAAAACTATCGATGTCAACTTCCTGATTGACAGCAATATATAAATTATCCAAAAATGCGTTATTTATACATCGATTCCATCTTGTTAGTTATTTAGTTATTGATATACGAGGCACCGTATAAACATCCTAAAATAAATTTAAAGTTGATCTTGACCATCCCACATACTAGATTTTTGAAGATTGTTGATGTTTTCACTTCTATCGTGTGGTCTGGTCTTGAGCACACACAAATTTTTTGTTTTATTAATTTTGATTTTTGACGTTTTCTGTGTCATTCTATATATCGGAAAATTGGAGAGGGAAATAAAAAACTTCCTATGTATTATGGAAATAATATATTGCTATATATACGCACAACCAAATCATTCAGGTTCCAACAATATATCAAGGGGGGGTGGAAAATTAGATATCCATATATAAAATATTTACGAAAATCCCAATCTAGGCTTAAAATAGGCATGAACGTTTTGAATTAGACCTGGTGAATCAAAAGTGTGACAAACTAAATCCATATTTTTGAAATGGTATCCGCTTACTACTAAATTATTCATATATATTGATTTTGAAAATTGGTAATATCTACCATACAGTGTCGCCTCAGATTAGGGTTCGCAGTAGCAGCTAAAAAATTACAAAATTTGTTCTTCCAGGGAAACCGAAAGTTAGCCGCAGCAGATTGGATGATCACATTAAGTTTATTATTTTCATGGATTTACTTATTACGTTTTAAAATTGTCAATTTGGTGGCTGTCTTTGAAGTATGTGCGCATATCTGAAGTGAAACTTCTTAAACTTAAACGCCCTAGCCTTGTACAGGGTGTCCCATTTTCGATGATATTACGGGGTATCTAACTTACGAGTAAAGATAGAGAGTTGCGGTTTTCGCAATACTCTGCTACTTTTTTCTGAAAAGAACGATGGTATAAACAAAATTTTCATAGCCCGCTTCGTTTCTGAGATACAGGGCGAAATTGGAAATAATGCATTTTGGGACCCCGCTCGTATCTCCGTTATCCTTTAACATATCGCAATGCCAGAAAATTGCTCTTATACAGTTTTTGACGTAGAATCCAGTGGCGTGATCAGATTTTTGCTGCGAGCTATCAATTTTTAGCTATAAATCAAACTTATGTTTTTTTAAATGGAACACCCTGTATATTTTTCTTTCGTTTGATTGAAAATGTTATAAGCTTTATAAAAATATATAATACATTATTTGTATTTTAAATAATAAGCCTAAAATTCATAATTTCACAAAATGTGTCTCGATATGACACTCTTGTATTTTTTTTAATGTAACACCCTGTATATTTTTCTTTCGTTTGAATGGAAATTTTATAAACTTTATAAAAATATATAATACATGATATGTATTTTAAATAATATGCCTAAAATCCATAATTTCACAAAATGTGTCTCTATACACTCTTGATGAGTATAGTATAAGCATTGTCTTTTAAACAACGGTATAAGTATTAGCAGGCAGAGGCTATTAAGACAATGGAATGGTAATTTTTTATTGGCAAGACCTGTCAGTGGCAAAATTTATATTTTCTGTGTAATTTTGTATTTTTTGCGATGGCTCAAAATGAAAATTATCAATATTTTGAAAATATGACATGTTAGTCTGCTTTATACAGAGCAATGAAAACTTCCGTGAAGCTTCTCAGCTATATTCCAATAAGTTTGTTTGAATATTTATTTACCTTTTGACTTATTTGGGTTTATTTTTTTAAGTATCATTTTAATTTATAGATATTCCGAAAGAAGGCATCCTGATCTTTTAATGTTTTCCGGAATAAAGAAAAAAATTGGTAGAACAAGGAACGTTGCCTCCGCCCTTACCGCGATTTTCCTTATTATACGAGTTTGGTAGGGGCCGGATAAACGTTCCATGTTCTCTTTATTCCGGAAAACATTAAATGACCAGGTTGTCTTCTTTCAGAATATCCATAAATTAAAATGATACTTAAATAAAAAATAAACCCAAATAAGTCGAAAGGTAAATAAATACTCAAACAAACATATTGCTCTGTATAAAGCAAACTAACATCATATTTTTCAAAATATTCATAATTTTCGTTTTCAACCATCGTAAAAAATAGGTACAATATTACACAGAAAATGTAAATTTTGCCACTGACAGGTCTTGCCAATAAAAAAATGATCATTCCATTGCTCTGATAATCTCTGCCTACTAATACTTATAACGTTGTTTAAAAGATAATGCTTATACTATACTCATCAAGAGTGTCGTATAGAGATACATTTTGTGAAATTATGAATTTTATGTTTATTATTTAAAATACATATCATGTATTATATATTTTTGAAAAGCTTATAAAATTTCCATTCAAACGGAAGAAAAACATATTCCATTTAAAAAAACATAAGTTTGATTTATAGCTAAAAATTGACAGCTCACAGCAAAAATCTGACTACGCCACTGGGTTCTAGGTAAAAAAGTATATAAGAGCCAGTTCTTAGCTTTGCGATATGTTAAAGGATAACGGAGATACGAGGGGGGTCCCAAAATGCATTATTTTCAATTTCGCCCTGTATCTCAGAAACGAGGCGGGCTATGAAAATTTTGTTTATACCATCGTTCTTTTCACAAAAAAGTAGCTCAGTATTGCGAAAACCGCGAAAAACGCGAAAATGGGACACCCTGTACATATCGTAACAGATTTGGTTAAAAAGTAGTTTTTTTAAATATACCTCTCAATTAACAAAAAGGGAAGGCCGAAATGAAAAAAAAATCTTCATAAAAGTTTCGCTTATGTCTTGACAAAGTAATAGAGCAAATCCCATATTTTTTGCTTGTAAACTAACAAAGATATCACAATAAACAGCTCGTGTTACGCGGCCAGTTTTCGTTCCGCCAGATCGCGGCCAGTTGTCGTTCCGCTCTCGTCGTGTGTCGCGACCTACAAATTTTACTCCCGGGCGGCGCGCGTTAAGAAGTTTCACTTCAAAAAAAACCTATACCTTCACGCTGAGCCGGACAGGAACTTATGTAAATTTTAAGGGAGTTAATTATTGACATCCGTAATTATTTTAGAGAAAAAATGAATTAAGATATATTAAAGAGCACCAAAAAATGCATTCGTATGATATTTGAGCTTTTCCATTTTTAAAATGAGTCAGCCAATATTTTTATTTTGCCACTTTTTGGGACATCCTATAGAAATATAAAATACCCTATAACATATAAAACCTTTCAAAGATATGTATTTTATAAAAAAATAATACCATCAAATGAAATTATAGACTAACACAAAGTTATTTAATTGATGTTTAAACAGCCTATGTTTAAATATTACATTATTACAAGTGAAATCAAACGTAAAGCAATATCAATCTGAAATATTTTTTGCATTTAATAGGAGATTCAAATCCTACCAATTCATTTAACCTAGCACGTGACAGTGAAAAATGCACTGTAAATCAGGCAACGAAGTGGGGTTTCCACCGTGATGAGATGGATATACAGGGTTATTTTTATATTTGCGCTCCCGCCTACAGAGGTTAGTATAAGTAATAGAACAACAATTTTAATACCAAAATTACATATTTTTCCCGTAGGTATTACCATTTAAACTTGCCAAAAAAAAAAACATACGCGTATTGCAAAGTTGAAAAACAATTGAAAATTTCTTTTTTTAAATGGAACACCTTATATATTTTCTGCCAGGACGAATGATATCTTTTCCCTGATTTCAAGAATATATAACATCTTAATATTTTGAAATATTTGAGTTTAACATTTTCATAAATTGAATTAATAATAATCGAGTTGTCAGATTGAAGTATTCGATTATCATCAATTCAGTTTATTAAAATTTTAAAATCCAATATAAAAAGACGGCTGAATTAAATTTTGACATATTATATATCTTTGAAATCAGGAGAAAGATATTTTTATATTAAATACATATCCTCTACAATAGTGCTTCAATAATGCCCCTAAATAAACAGAAGTATAAATATTTGTTGCACTAGTGCTTCATGTATCATGTGAGTTGTTGGTGACGTCAGACGTCATAAATCTTTTTAATGTGAAGCTATGGCAAGTGGTATATCATTAGATACGGCATTCTAAGGGGAACGCAGCTTTCTATCTGGTTTATGAATTTCTTCCAAAGTTAACGAGAAAAAAATATTACCTACTCGAAAAACATCTTTCATTATACATTTTATTATTTACAGTAAAACAACATTATATTTAATCGTTATTTAACAACGAGGTATATAACAGATGCTCGAAAGCTGTACCCTAAAGGTCATATATTTAATACTCCTAAATATATGGTCCTGGCAACAATGGCAACACCCTAACCTAAAATAAAAAATAAAGTTGTTCTAGCAACTGTTACATTAAATGTGATGTTATTTATATTGTATATATTAAAATAAAGACGTTTCATGAATTAGATTTGCTCGTTAATTTCGAATATTTTACGATTAAAAAAAAAACATATCGGTTACGTCACCGTCAGAAAGTCAGAAGTAACGTGAAACATTTACCACTATGGCAACAAGCAACAAACGAGCTGAAAATATTCGCCACTATCAAAAACGATTGACGTGTTTCGGTATTTCATTGGATAAATTGAATTTCTTCCATTTTGCTGATTTTTACTTTATAAAATTATTGTCATATCCCATGTACTTTTTTTAGAAATATATTCCTAACAATATAATAATACATGCCTATATAATGTACTTTTCGATTTGCTATTGCTATGATATATGTATGTTTTAATATCATAAGAGAAGCTTAACAATTCTAAATAAATACACCTAGTTTACTGTACTGTATTCGATAATTGCCAATCTCTATATAATCGCAAAAAGTATATCATACCGTCGCGACATCTGTTCGCAGTAGATGTCAAATGTACCGGTGATTCAGTTAAATTAAATGTAAAGAAAACTGTGTCTTGGAAAGGCTACACGTGTTGCTCGGGGGAGGAGTTTATCTTTACGACCAACGAACTGTTGCTCCGAAGCCCTCTATCGGTTTGGTCCAAAACTAACAAAAAGTGCTAAGGTTTTTAGTCCATAAGGTTGACTAACTATCCCCTTTACTTAAACAACGATATAAGACAACGCGACGCGAAAGTACACAATCTCAGGGCGTTTGCACACTCTCTGTTCCTCGTAGAGGGGCCTCGGTGGCCACCAGTGGCCACGAACCAGATTGATCCGCATTCGCCCCGTCGCGTCGCCAAACGCTGTCGGCAAAATTGGAAATTTGTCTCCAGTGAACCTATCGTATACTTATTTATACCGTGGTAGAGATGGGCAATCTATCTATCAGTAGATTTTTAGGTTTACGTTTAGGTTATGATTGAAGAGACAATTCGGTGATTTATGAAAATAAAACGTTTGATTAATTTTAAGTGGGGCTCTGCCTCACACGAAATTATCCATGAGGGCCCGGACCCCAAAAGCCCCCCTTAAGTCGGCGCCTCTGCCTTATACAGTACCCAATCATTTCGAATCTAGACTGATGATCTATTTGTACTTTTGGAGGGTTTGGGTTTTCCAAATACAGTTTTATTGATAGAACGCTGACCAATGTCAATGCTTGTGCGGGGTTCCTTTGTGATATCCAGATTTTATAGAGTAAATCATAAGCATGATGGTATCGTTGCCCTTGTGAGAGAGTACGTTTTCAATAGTTTCACTGCTTTTAATGATTTTGACTTATAAGGGAGAGAGAATTTGGATTTTCCATTATTTACTCTATAGTGTTATATATTTTTACCGCTCCTCACACAGTAAAATAATTTGCATTTTATTTAAGTTAGCACTCCTTCTTTCTAAATTTTCCACTAATCATAATATATTTCTTGCTGGAGGTCTTAAAATAAAGAGACTATAGCCATTCTGGACTTGCGTAGTTTGTTTGCAGCTTTCATAATTAGTATGCACACATGTTTCTAATACCTCGTCAACAACCAGTGATTACATTGTCTTGTGTTTGACCCGGCCATGCTGACTATAATACCGTTCTAGCTAAGATTCCCTACACGTGTATCTTCACTAAAACTAAGGGACGACTAGGTAGATTTTTAGTATAAAAATGTTTTGATCTTTTGGGGCTACATGCCAATCTTGATTAGGAATCGGTGCTTAAGGAGCTGGACCCGCTTACCGCTTTTCACTCTGCTTTATCTGTTTTGGCAGCAAAATGTCTTCCAGTGCGCCTAATAAAAATGAAGCATAGGAATCACAAAAAGTGGTTAACTTCTGGAATTCGCAATTATGGGTTCAACCTAAGATTCCTGAGTCATCTTTAAAAGTTCTGCCCAAATGCTCAAAAGATACCGTCGCTTTTTTCTGGGTATCGTAAAATGAGAGCGGTTTTGCGTGCTCCGAAGAGGCTCTACTATTCTAAACGTTTGGAACGATTCACTACCATGCAGTGTGGACCTTGGTCAATTATCAGCAGTCAAGTTACTTCTAGAGCTAGTAACTCTCCTGAAATAACATTGATTTTGATTTGCTAACTTCTGTTCGGCCCCAACCAACATCACTGAAAATATTTTTTCTCCTTGCAATTCTCAGACAATTCTCTCCTATATTAGAATTTCAGATTCATTTTACATGTTTCCAAGTACGCCTTATGATATTACATGTAAATTAAGGTTAATTAAGAACAAAAATGTCTCTCATGATGATGAAATCTCAATTCGCGACCTACAAATTTAGAAAGTATTAGAAAGACTTCCCGGGTTGCTGTTCAAGCACTTTCCAAAGTAATTAATGTATCCTTTTAATCGGGCACATTTCCTTCACGTTTAAAAACGGCGAAAATAGTCCCTCTACACCATCATTTAATTCCATCTAATTGTAGATAGATTTCACTTTTGTCGACCTTGGGTAAATTGATTTAGAGACGGCTTTTGAATTTTCTCAAAATTCAGAAAATACTTCATCATGGTCTTTAGTTCGGTTTCTTATCAGAAACTACCTACGATGCTATGCTTGACTTTCTGTCAAAACTATACCCAACTAACTAACCCAAACTAACCCAACCTACGATGCTATGCTTGACTTTCTGTCAAAACTATACCAGGGGAAAATAAAAGAGAAGCAACTGCAGTAGTTTTCTGTGACTTGTCCAAATCATTTGACTGTGTGAGTAAAAGTTCTCACCCTATGACGTTAGGGGTAAGGCATTCGGGTAGTTTAAATGTTAGATTGCAGATCGCGTTCAGGTTGTGTATCCGAATAGTGTGTCATCTGGCAGGCAATTAGTGAGTTTTGGTGTACCGTAGTGGTCGGTCCTTGATCCTTTATTGTTCCTGATATAAATAAATAACCTCCTTAAAATTAACATTAATGGTCATTTCACATTGTTTGCCGATTACACAACCGTTCTATAGTGCAACAAGTATCCGAAGTGGCTCATCAGTGCTGCCATATCCGATTTGCTGAAGATAAAGTGGTGGTGGGATTCCAATCAACTTTGCATTAATAGGCAAAAAACTCATGTTGGTTTTAACTGCAATGCAGAAAAACTTGTTTTGGTGACAATTAATTGAATATTGTGAACGACATTAAATTTCTTGGTTTAATAATTGACGATAAATTAAAATATCATCATCACACAATAAAATTAAATAACAAACTTTCATCTGGTTGGGAGGTGATGTTGCTAGGGATGTTTACTTGCGGTGGTAGAATCACATCTTAAGGTATGGTGTCCAAGGTGCGGCTGACAGCGGCGGCTGGTCGCGGCGTTTAGCGGCTCCATATGAACGCCGGGGTCCTGATGGTGTTCAAGACGCGACCGGTCGTCGCGGCTGGCGTTTGTCCGTCTGCAGTTGCAATTAAAATTTCAAAGATGGTGTACGCAAACGTGTGTTATAAACAATAATTCAATTATTCAGTGCTTACTAGAAAAAGAGGAGAAAGACGAGTTAATTGTAGATGCGAGTAAGAAAAGGCGTAAATGTAGTTTGCTATTTCAAAATCGCAATAGTTGCGAGTAAGAAAAGATGTAAATGTAGTTCGCTATTTCAAAATCTAGATTCGGAAGTATCCTTCTTCCGAATCTCCTCAATTAGTCGCTCTTCATCATCATAGGAAAATATAATTCCATACATCTTGCTCGTTGTGATTGTAAAGGTCCGTATCTACCAAAAAATCATTGGGATGTAAACGTTTGTATCTTGTAACTGTTTGCAATTGTAATGTTGACATTCGTTTCCACAAGCCAATTAATCGCAAACAACTGTACCCAAAAAAGCAAAGCGCGCACAGAAACAGCAAACCCCTTTGATGTACTGACACCGCTTGGAACACGACTAAATTATTGCAAACGTTTGTGAATGCACGTGATATACGTCTCCACCAAATAAATATTAAGTTTGCTAATATTTGCTAACAATCACAAATATTTTGCCCGCTTGGTGGATACGCACCTTAACTGCAACTGCGAGAAATGATTGTCGGTACAATTTCGGCTTATTTCGGGCGGAAACCAATCGCTGGCGGCCGCGACTGCACTGCTCTCCGAGCAGTCCGGCCGCGGCTCAAATGCAGCCGCCTGCGACTGCCGCTTCTTGGACACCAGTACAACAGTATCACCAATTTAACAGTGGCGTGGCCAGCCGCCGCGGCCGGTCGCGGCGGCCGCAGTCGCGCCTTGGACACCGTACCTTTAGATGAATCACATCTTAGATATGGACTTCCATTCTGATGCGCATGTTCGGATTACCCCTATGAGTATGTTTTGTTTTGTAGAAATTAGCTGTAATAAATCTCAATAATGCCCATCTCAGGACACATTGCCAATCTCTTTTTATAGAAAACATGATACTTAACTTGCCTTCTTTGTTTGTTTTAAAAATAGTTTGGGTTAGTTTGGGTAATTCACAGAAGCAGTTTGCTAATCATGAGCTGGCTTGCATACCTAAAAATTGGTTTTTATAGTATTTTTAATCTTTTTCCTCTATTTTATCTCTTGTCATATTTTTGGACGATCTACCTAATTAAAGACCTCCTCCTGAACGCTCTCATCTGAATTTGAAATCTATTGCTGGTTCTTTTATTCTTTTAGATGGGGATTGGGTTTTGTTGTATATTCTGTAATATACCAGCACATGATAAAAACGTTCGGCTTACCGTATGAAAACATACTAACTACTAACTTCTAATCAGGAAAAATAAAATACGTTTTACTGCCATATAGTAGTACAAGAACGACACCACAACTAAGCTTTCCACTAAGGTAATCTGAGCAATATTTATAGATAATTTGTT
This sequence comes from Pissodes strobi, assembly GCA_016904865.1. NCBI lineage: Eukaryota > Metazoa > Arthropoda > Insecta > Coleoptera > Curculionidae > Pissodes > Pissodes strobi. Next base: position 108,678 of record MU185513.1, read on the forward strand.
ACATGTTTATGCTTCACTAGAGCTCCGTAAATAAACAGCTAATGCAACAATTAGCAATAAAATCTTTCTTGAAATTCTCTTATGCATTGTAAAAACTTTAAAGCCAAACATAATAAGCAACAAGTAGTAAATTATAGGACAGCAAATTACCATTTCAATAATTATTATTTTCATAATTTAATATGTACTGGTGGAATTTTTTCTCTCAAAAATATAATTGACTTACAAAGTAACATAAAATAAATACATGACAATTCGACTTAATGTCTTTAAGTTCGGCCTTGCAAAAATAGATTACTAAGTCGATTTTGATGTGATCTTTGAGGGCTATTTATTATAGAATGAATTATTTTGTTGCGAAAACTCAGGATATTTAATACTTACAATATTAATGTGTTATTTGTAGCTACGCTTAAATCTATATTTTTTTGGCGCCTTGACCAATATTAATTTATTTAAGTATATGTTTATTTAAGTATTCAATAGATGAAAACTGTTCTGTAGATGAAAACCAAAATACAGAACGGGCCAAATGTATTATATTTAATCTAAATAATATAATTACATACAGTAAGACAATAAAACACAAAAGCAACTAATTAAAAAAAACTTTTGAATCTCTGAAGGTTACAATGGAATAAGTCTAAATCATAGTTGAGATGACTATAGTTATTACACTTATTATGCACAGGTGAGTATTTGAAAATGTTGGTGCGAGGAATACTAAGGTAGAATGAGTAGTCATTCCATTGCATCTATATGCTGTTCGATGGGTCTTAAAGTTAAAACTGATTAAAAAAATCCTGACAATTAATGCTAGTTTGCAGAATTTTAAAAAACGTCAGTCATATTCTCATCTGACATTGAAACTTGAACAAGTGTGCCAATAGGTATAAATATTCTTATCAATTCCATAGTTTAAATATTTTATGAATTGTCTTCACACTGCCTCTCAATATGAATTTAATAGTATTGACTTCATATATCTAACCGTAGCATATTCCATCTTACAAAGGCACAATAAAAAGATTTCAGGTTTTTGATATCAATAATATTCTTACTGATTCGAACCATAAACCCAAAGGTATGACCAGCTGAACTTTTAATGTCATCAATATGTTGATTAAAATAAACGGTAGGATCAAATTCAACTCCTAGGTCAAAAAATGTTACGGGCTCGAGTGGATAGTCACTAAAGCAATATGAGAAAAAATGCTCTCCCTTAAGAAAATGAGAAATTATATTGCATTTGGAATTTTTAAACTTAATTTATTTTTCCGGCACCACTCAACAACGTGGTGCAGATTTGATGAGAGTCTCTCTCAGTTTCCAATGTTTGTTATTAAAAGCTATAAATTCTCAGATAATCCGCATATACTATCAAATAATCCGCAGCTAATTCATCATTAATATAATTTTTGAATATGTTTAATACTAATGGCCCGAGATTAGATTCTTGAGAGACTCCCGATATGGCAAGGTATTTTTAAGACCTGAATCCAGTCAACTGCACATATTGAGTTCGATCAGTGAGATAAGACCTAAGTAGGATAATGAGACGTTTGAAAAGACAAAAAGCAGCAAGTTTTTGTAGTAAAATGATACGGTCAAGTCTGTCAAACGCCTTTGTTAGCTTCGTATAAACGGCATCAACCGGAGTTTAGGTATAAATTGGTATATGCTGTCTCACGCTCTTTCTTATCTTCTAATTTTATTTATCTATTTTTACCTCAGATTAAGTTAAGAAAATTTTAAGTTAAAGATACGTACGAGGTAGCTTCTCATTATTTTCTATTTCCTAGACCTCCACATCACCAGAACGCCGGACAAAACGCGAGATAATACCGTGTATAGAAAACCCACCCATACCAACAGACATCTAAACGCCGAATCGCACCACTACCCTTCACAATTCCAGTCCGTGGCAAATACATTGATATATCGGTCTTATCGCCTAACAAAACCTACCCAAAGGCAAGAAGAAAAAAACAAACAACAAACGCCCTTAAACAAAATGGCTACTCTGGAAACAACATTAGGAAGGCAATCAATCAACAAAAACAAACAAGGAAGAAACCAGAAAGCAACGAAGAACATAACATTCAAAAAGCCATACTTCCATATATAAAGGAAGTCACTGACAAAGTTGGCGGAATCCTAAGGAAGCATCAAATCAAGCCAATTTTCAAGCCACAGCGAACCTAAGCCCAAGTACTCGGAAATCCAAAGGACAAAGTAAAGTTTGAGAACCAAGGAGTGTACAGTACAGCATACCTTGCGGCGACTACCAAAAATCATATATAGGGCAGACAAATAGACGAATTTCAACTAGAATCCAGGAGCACAAGAACAGCATCAGAAGGAAGCAGACTACAGCAGCACTCTACCAACACCACTTATCAACAGGACACTCCATCGATTTCAACAACGCTAGACAAGTAGCTAGTATATATATACAGGGTGAGTCGGGAGGAACGGACCAAATTTCAGGAGTGTATTATACACGCGAAAACAATGTAAAAAAACCCATATGTTCTTAT
>MU185514.1:8994-43468 GCA_016904865.1 Pissodes strobi
AAAAAACAACAAAAAGCAAAATCAAGGCCGCCAACCTAGGACAAGAAATCGAAAAACGCATAATCCCTCGAGAGAAATCAAGCAGATGTCCCAAACTGTATGGACTACCAAAAATCCATAAAGAAGAAGTACCTTTAAGACCTATAGTAAGTGCAGTGGATTCGCCTACCATAAACATTTAATATAGGATTCATCCATGTGTGTATGTAAATCTTGTATGTATGTATGTATGTGATGTATGTTTGCTCTTAGACTTAGTTTTGTTAGATACTTATTTAACTGTCTTCCATCAGTCTTGTAATTACCTGATTTTCGATAAGACAGAGAAAAGAGTCTGGAAAAAAACGGGTGTTAGTTCGTTGGCGCAGTTCTTTAATACGATGGCAGGTTTTTCGTCCGGTCCTGATACCCTTTGCGTATCTAGTTCTTTAAGGATTTTACGAATATCACGGTGATGAAACTTGACTTCTGCCATGGTAGTATTGATGTTCGATAACCCAACCCAAACTAACTAAATCCAACTAGACTAAATCTAAACAATTACAATTCACTCTACAAACAGAGCAGAATGCCCCACTTCAATTCAACAAATTCTGATATGGAGTAATGACTTGTGCTATATAAAAACTCTTTTAGAACCTTACTGAGCTTTCTTATTGGCATATTCTTCATGTCATTACGTATCTTGTTATATAGAGTTTTGCCAAGATAAACAGAGAGGTATAAATTGTACTAGATGATTATGGAGTTGCCAAATTGTTCTTGTTCTTGTATAATGACTGTGTACATTAATCCTTCTTTGAAAAGAACCTTGCAAGTTATAGGTATTTATGTAATAATGGCAGGGGCTCAAATATAAAAATATCACAAAATGTTAAAATTTGTTTTTTTATTTTTTAAACAAGCCAGAAGTGGTACTTGGAATGTTTTCTGTTAGTCTTACTTCCCTCTTCTGTAATAGGAAAACAAGGGAATTTTGGGAAGATGCAGCATAGCCCCAGAAAGGCAAACAACATCGGATGTGGGACTCAAACAGAGCATAGTACTGTCGTGCATAGGCAAAATCTCGGGCAAAATGATGTACTCGCAAAATTGGAGTTTTGAGAAAAATTGATTTCAATGTAAGTTGTTTGCCAAACTGTTAAAAATTGAACAAAATATTTGAAGTTCGTAATTTAGACTCATTTTTAATTAAATAATGTATTTTATACATTTATTCTCTTTTTTTGTTTTGTTTTTTTTTTGCTTAGTTTATCTGTTCTATATGATTACCTACTCATAATGCTTTGATTGTCTTTGTATTGGGATTTTGCTATTAAGACAATAAATGAATAAATTGAAATTGACTCACTCATTATATTGCGAATTGTGCTTTTTTGGTTAACTTAGTACATCATTTTTCCACCAAAAAATTGCAAAAAAGACTTTAGACAAAATAATGTATAGTACTGTATGGTTTTATTCCATTGTCTTACTAATAACTAGGGCATGGTTAATTAGGTAAAATAATGTACTGTCTTTACATATTTTAACGTATTTATATTTAAAAATAAAAATATAACAAAATATTGCTTCTTATTCTGACTAAAAAATGTTTATGAAAAACTCAAATTTTAAAAATGTACAAAAATAATTAATATTCTTCATCCAATAAATCTAGGGCATTTTCATTTGTCTACAAATTTTCCCAAAATAAGTTCCTGGATGGTTTCATAGCAGGCACTAAAGCAAATATTTAGAATGTTGAAATTTTATTCTAAGTAAAAATTCTCTTAAAGTAACGCTAGAAATAAAAGTTGTTTTTAAAAACTTTCATACCTACTATTACTAGTTTCAAAACAACATTTTGTTTCTAACAATAAACAAACAAAAAGGCTTTCTAATATTACTATAATACAGGGCCTGCTCCCACGCCACTGGTAACATTTTGCGACACTATTTCTTTTTATTTATTTATTTAAGCTTTCATTTGCACAAATGACAACAATTAAATTACATGGAACAGGTCATAATGTTCAAAAACTATAAAATTATACAATATTATAACCTAAAATATATAGAACTATACAAGTGTATAAAGATTAAAAACAAATAAATATTACAAAACAAAAAAAGAAAAACTAACTAACAAAGCACAAAATCAATAAAGTTGGGCACTCAGAGCCAAATCAAATAGTCAATTAGTCAATTAGAAAATATTTTAATTTTCTTTTAAAGGCCTTAAAAGTTGGTGGTGATTTAAAATCATCTGGAAGTTTATTGAATAATTTTACACCTAGGGTGCTTGGCATATTCTTACAGATGTTAAGCTTATTAAATGGAACTCTAAAATTGTTTTTACCTCGAGTATTAACTCTGTGGTAATCAGAATTCAACAAAAAATTTGTTCTGTTTTTAAATATGTATGAGTTCATTTCCAAAATTAGAATATTTATGATTGTTAAAAACTTTAAATTAACAAAAAGGCCTCGACAGGGCACAGTATAAGGTACTTTTAAGATTGTTCTTGTTATCTTTTTCTGACAGAGAAGAACATCAGCAGCCGCCGCTGAAGTCCCCAAAAACACACTCCGTATCTAATTCTAGATTCCACCTGTGCATAATATACAGTAATCAATTGGTTCTGTGTCAAGATGGTTCTTAAATTACGCAACATAATGTCTTGCCCTATTTAAGGCATTAATATTGCAAATTAATATTAAAGTAAAAACATTTTGCTTTTCAGATTTCGAGAATTAGGTTTCACAAATAAAATAGGAACTAAAATGAGAGTTGGCCATATACTAAATAAATATTATACATTCAAAAAACAAAATAAAAAGAGAATTTCTAATAAAACTGTTATACATACCTCAGTAGTATTATCTTTAAAAGCCGAAACCTTAATTTCACTTATGACATTATTTTGTCTCGAATTAACAAAAAATTCAATAGAAAAATATCTGCTTAACTTTTGCATGATATACTAAAAAGTGAGGTTAAACTATGGCAACAGAGTGTATAGTGGCACGTATCTTTGTATTACTAATCAAAATTTAAAACCCTCCAATAGGCAAAATGATGTGTATAGCTGTACCATTATATTGCCATTGTAAAATAGGATAAAATAATAATGGCATACAATGGTACTGGCCAATAAATTTTTTTGACAAAGAAATTTTATAAAATACTTTATTTTGTCCTTTTTTAATCAAAAATATTTCATAAGTACATTATTTATCCATTGAGCTATCTTCAAAACTAATAGAGATATAGTTATAATTTAAAGATGTATTTATAAAACTTTTTTTTTTACATTAAAACTTGCATAACACCTCATTTATTTATTTATTTATAACGTTCTTTATTGACATAAATATCAAAGGGCCATTGACCGAAGTCCTTCAGCCTTTTACATACAATTTTATATATTATTTACAATTGGAAAAAAAAAGTGAAAAATATAAATAAACATATTATATAACTATTTACAGGATTGGTTATTTTGAGTTTTGGTTGTGTAATATGTGATGATTTACTATTGCAGATGTATGATGGATTGATATAATGATGTTTCTGGATAGACTCTTCTTCTGTTTGGAGGTATTTCTTTGTTGCATAGTGCATGCAGAACCTGTATATTAGATTCTTGGCTGGCAAATTTGGTACTCAAGTCTCTAAGTCTGGTTGTTATTGGTTCTACTTTTGTCAACTCGTAGAGTAGTTGGTTAGATGGATTATATAACAGATTTTGTGGGTGACGCATCTTGGTAATGGTCCGTAGAGTTGGTGTTTCGGCTACTTTTAGATGTTAACACCTCAATTTGTGCAAAATTGCGAGTACATCATTTTGCCTTTGCAGGGCAGAGTATACCTCTACTGCTGCCTCCTTCTTTAAAGTATTTCTTGTTACTTTTATGGCAAACAAAATTGACACTATTTTTTTATAATATAATTTATGTGAATGTCCCCAAGACAATCTAGTATCAACTGTCAAACCCAAAACCTTGTATTCTAAGACCTGACTCAATTTATAGTTATCTAACTTTAAGTCCATGAGGCTTTATCTTTAAAAAAGATGTATTTAGACTTCTTTAAGTTAAGAATGCAACATGCACCTTCCAGTTGACCCTATTATCATTCCTTAAACCAAGAAGAGACATGTTACTTATCAGTTATTAAAATCAGTATTTTTGTAGAAGGCGCAGTTGTTCAACTATATGACATTAGCTTTTTGCTACATTAATGTCATGGTATGAGAAGTACCTGGACAAGGTGTCACAGACCCCTGCACTCGATATGTGGGGTATTTTCAAAGAGCACCTACACACTAGTATTATCACAGTTTAATACCGATTCTGTTACGGTATAAACTGTGGTATTATCCTGCATTGTTTACCACTTGGATAAGAACATAGATATAATAAATAATACTAGGTATGTATCGAGGTATGTATATAGATACGAATAAAGACACCCTTGCTGGGCAGGCTAGGCTATTGTTCATAGTTCTTTACTACAACTTATTAAATGATAAACTGCGACATTTGCTTACCTAACCTAATCAAATAATGGAGCTGGCTCCAGTTGGAAAAAACTATACTTACTTATTTCTTTTCTGTTATTTCAACTAAACCTAGTAAAATAAAACTATAATCAAAGAAAATCAGTTTACTAAACGCTGTTGAATCTACTCTCAACTCTCACTTTCACAAGCAAAAACCGGGATATTTTGTGTAAACAAAACAATAAAAATAAACGTCAAATTCAAAGCTTAGCGCGCCAAATATTTGAGCAAAATTAAGTGGAAGTGACTATTACCCGGTCGATCGGGCTTTATTTCAAAATAGATTCTCGAGCCTCGAGCCCGGTTAAGGCGCGTTTTCACGAGTCGATTTTAGTTGATCAACTAAAATCGAAACGAATGTTTGTTACTTATTTTCCCACATTAAAATGGCTGTAAAAGATGGTGTCCAACCAGGCAGAGCAGCTATTTGCGAATTATTAAACGAAGAAATAGGAGATATTCTGTTAAAATTTGACAAAAAAATCTAGAATCTAAAACGGTGTTGGGTTCGGAATTGGATACTGCGATGAAACAAATTGGGGGTTTCAGGAACCCTGCTTACGTAGCCAGCTTTAGAAGACAAGGATGCCTACAAAAATCATTTAAAAATGTCTGAAAAATAATTTTAAGGACTTACTTTTAAGATAAGAAAACAAAATATAAAAACATCATTATGAGGAGACCTATCACCACAAGTTAAAAGCTATAAAAAACCTTAAGGTATTTGACAACCGGGGATTCCTTTAGCACATTGGCGTTCATGTATCGTGTCCCTTGTCCCTAAACACACCCTATACAGGGTGACTCACAAAAGCGATACAACTGTCAACTTAATTTTTTTAAATGAAATGCCTCAACTTTTTGGGCTGATTTGGACTCTACGATAAATTCTAGATATATTTTATATAATATAACCTATAAGTAAAATTGATAGTTTTCGAGATTTTACAGAAATATAAAATCTAATGATTTAATGTAGTTCATTAAACGTCTTGCACTTTTCTGCATTCAGCTTTTTGCGATTTAGAATTTGACATTTAAATCTTGCAATATTATCAAACAACTGAAGAATAGCAAATGATATTTTATTAATAATTGATAATGCAACAACATCGTACATAACTTATTACACAATACATAACTATTTAAGTAAATGTTGAAAATGGCTACCATTTACAGCTCTGCAGTGCCATAGACGATCGGAAAATTTCTGTTGCACATTACTAATTACATATGGAGAAATGATTCTTATAACACTTCGAATTCGGTCTTTAAGGATTTCGATACTGTACGGCTTATTTTTGTATATCATGTTCTTAACATAACCCCAAAAGAAAAAGTCTAGCGTATTTAAGTCCGGGGATCTTGGTGGCCACTCTATAGTACCACGCCTCCCTATCCATCGCCCCGAAAAGACGCAATTCAAATATCTTCTAACCTCCAGCTGCATAATGAGGGGGTGCCCCATCCTGCTGATACCATAATAATTCACTTGGGAGATCAGGATCTATTACATTAGGATATAGGGTAGCCAATGCAGGTATTAAACAATCTTGCAAAAATTTATCGCGTTGGAACGACTCGGGTCGCCGGTGAATTGTTCGAATTTTCATGCCGGTTTTAATATAATATATATTCTCGAAGTGACAAATTGCAATCTCAAGTTGCGCGGAAACGACGATCCTATTTCGACGATCCTATTTAGTAGGGTGAATTGAGTAGCCCTCATCTCGATAAATTGGACAGGTAAGCGATTTGTGCGTTTCGTGTATTTTTTATAATTTTCTTTTCAACCTAATATACAGTCCGCTAAAATTTTCATATTTCCTACACATTTTTGGTGTGTATCCTGTTAGTGATTCGCTAAAAAAATATGGTCCTATAACTTTATTACCCACAATGCCAGCCCATACGTTTACATTTTGACGATATTGTGTATGTACTTCCCTGTGCCAGTGAGGGTTCTCATTTGCCCAATATCTAAAATGTTGTTGTGTGTCTCCGTTCAGACAAAATGTAGCTTCATCCGAGAAACAAATTATTTTCACAAACAGCGGGTCGTTATTACACATTTCTGTTAGTACCTCACAGAATTCGTTTCTGCGCTGTGGATCATCATCCAATAATTCTTGAACAAATTGTAATTTATATGGATGCCACTTTTCTTTCTTCAAAAATTTTGATAATGTTGTTCTGTGCAAGGCGTTATCAAGTGCTGCTTGCGTTGTCGATGTATGTAGATTTTCATGTAATGATAATAGACAATCAATTTTTACATCATCGGAAATTCTAGAACGACCTTTTCCAGTGCGATCTTTAACACTTCCAGTATCTCTCCGTTTTCTTTCAATTTTACTTATTGCAAATTGAATTATGGGTGGTCTATGCGGATATTTGTTGTTAAACATTTCGCAAACTTGACAAGATAGTCAAAACTAAGGTGCAACACCTTACGAATATACAGGTTAATACTAATTATGGGCACTTATTGTTAATTTTAATTCATCAATTAAATAACAAAATTTAAATGTCAAGTTCTAAATTGCAAAAGGCTTAAGACAGAAAAGCGCAAGACGTTTGATGAAGTACATTAAACCATTAGATTTTCCATCTCTTTAAAAATGGAAAACTTTGAATATGCATTTGTTAATAGCTCGAAAACTATCAATTTTACTTATAGGTTATGTTATATGAAATACATCTAGAATTTTGCGTAGAGTCCAAATCAGTCCAAAAAATTGGGGCATTTCATTTAAAAATGTTAAGATGACAGTTGTATCGCTTTTGTGAGTCATCCTATATACTACCAAATTATATTAAAATATGCGCAACAATAAAATAAAATCGACGTGTACGAGGGTTTTTAAATTAATTTATCACTTCCCTGAATATTGAACTTATTCCTTAATTTATCACAACCCTGTATAACCAGTCTGTGAAGCAATTTACTAAGCATTGAAACAATTCCTAAGAGGGGTCTGGTAAAGTTTACGACCCACGGAATATCGCAATTTTTTTTTTACTATAAAGGGGGTGTCCTATAGAGTAGTTTAAGAGAAAGAAAATCTGCGGATCCCCCACATTTGAACTGGAAAAAAAGCCCCCAAAGTTCGAGTTTTCAGGTTAATTGACGTAGAACGGCGAACTTTCGCTATAGAATAAACCCACGGGAAAACGTAACATTTGGTGTCAGAAGTTGGATTGTAAAGGGACCGGACTTGTGAAGTATTCTTCGAGGAGAGAAGTGGGTACAAGTACGTCAACGAGACCGTTTTAATTGGTGGATTTTGTGAACAATTTATAACATTCTATGGTCAATACTAGGCAACAAACGGCAGAAATGGAGCAAATAAATAAAATGTTGGCCGATTTCATGGAAAATCTAAACGCTGAGAGACAAGCAGAACAGGACAGGCTTCAGAAAATTTTTCAAGGTCAAGAAGATAAAAAGCAAGTGGATCGGGAAGAGAATGAACATAAAAGGCAAGCAGAACAAGGCCAGCTTCAGATAATTTTAACAAGATCAAGAAGATAAAAGGCAAGCGGAACGGGAAGAGGGTGAACGAAGAAGGCAAGCTGAACAGGACCGGCTTCAGAAAATTTTACAAGACCAGGAAGATAAAAGGCAAGCAGAACAGAACCGGCTTCAGAAAATTTTTCAAGATCAAGAAGATAAAAGGCAAGCGGAACGGGAAGAGGATGAGCGTAGAAGGCAAGCAGAACAGGACCAGCTTCAGAAATGGATGCTGGATGCATTTGTAGGCGAGCAAGGAAAATTGCAGAAAATATTGGAAGGACAAAATGAGAAATTTAAAAAGGAAGTAAACAATATACAAGAAGAAGTTGGAAATGTACAAAAAGTAGTAGGAGACGTACGGAAAGAAATGAAGAATCTACAAGCAGAAGTTACCAGACTAAAAAATCAAGGATCCACCGAGAGGGTATTCACCACAGGACAACATATCAAACCTCTAACCTATGACGGTCAAACATCCTGGACAATGTACAAAAGACAATTTAAAGCCGCTGCTGTTGCCAACGGTTGGAATAATGAAGATATGACTACATCACTAGTGGTAGCGCTTCGTGGAACTGCCCTAGAACTACTGCACACCATTCCCATCAGCCAACAAGGGAAGTGTGACATACTTGTAGCTGTCCTGGAGATACGATTTGGAGACCAACACAGAAGACAACTGTATCAGGCACAAGTAAAGTCCCGACATCAGAAGCCTGGTGAAAACCTGCAAGAGTTTGAGGCAATATTTCAATAATCTTAATTTTTTGTAGTGACCATTAGGTTTTAATACTGATTTGTTGGTGGATAACTGCGTATCTTATTAGTCAAAATCATGTAATTTGATAATGGTTTAATCCAAATTTATAGAGAACGAAATTATTTCATCGTTTAGCGGTCACACAAGTTATTTTACTTATATTCATTTAAATCGAACCGTATTATTTGGGAAATTCTGGGAGCGGATTTTATATATTCCTGTAAAGGTAATAAATCGAATTTTTACAAGAATTTCTCTGAATTTTCCCTCATAATATTGTTGATTATAGTATTTTTTTCCTTTCAGGCTTATTTCATTAATAATTCAGTTTATTTGTAACATCAAGCAAGTAACTATTAGCACTTACCGTGTTGCGTTTCAACAATGATGTATCGACATTAATTTGAGAGGTTTAAGTACACGTGTGTAAGTTTACCTGCTTTATTTTCTTTATCTTTTATCTAAGTTCCTCTTTCAAGGCGAGATAGTGATTGTCTTATCTTTAATTAATTGAGGCGTAATTACGCTCAATTATCGTTTATGTGCTAAGGGCCATATATTTATAAAAAGTAATAGAAATTACTTATTTGGAGTTATAATAAGGCTCATTTATAGAGAGGTTTGTAAACCTCTATTTTTCTATTTATCATTAAATTCAAGTTATCTTTTACTTAGAGTTGCCGAGAGCCACTATTTGGACAAGTTTCATAATTATCTTTTGAATTTTAAATTTCAATCACAATTTCTTTTGAATTTCATATCTTAAAGTAAAGAACAGAAATATCTTGAGTAACAGTAATTATCAGTGGCGTAGCTAGAAATGTAGGCGCCGGGGGGGCAAGCCTATCCGCTGGCGCCTAAAACAAACCTATATGTTGTGTATCTAGGTAAATTAATCCAAAAATTATACATCATAATATTAAACGTATATTTTTGAAGTGAAACTTCTTTACGCGCGCAGGGAACGGAAAACGGTCACGGACGTTTATTGTGATATCTTTGTTAGTTTACAAGATAAAAAAACGGGATTTGCTCTATTACTTTGTCGAGACATAGGCGAAACTTTTATGAAGAATAGTCTTTTTTCATTTAGGCCTTTCCTTTTTGTTAATTGAGTGATAAAAAACTACTTTTTAACCAAATCCGGATATGTATAAGGCTAGGGCGTTAAATTATTGTGATATCTTTGTTAGTTTACAAGATAAAAATATGGGGTTTGCTCTATTACCTTGTCAAGACATAAGCGAAGCTTTGGTGAAGAATAGTTTTTTTTTCATTTAGGCCTTTCGTTTTTGCTAATTGAGTGATATATTTTAAAAAACTACTTTTTAACCAAATCCGTTAAGATATGTATAAGGCTAGGGCGTATAATTATTGTGATATCTTTGTTAGTTTACAAGATAAAAATATGGGGTTTGTTCTATTACCTTGTCAAGACATAAGCGAAACTTTTATGAAGAATAGTTTTTTTTTTCATTTAGGCCTTCCCTTTTTGTTAATTGAGTGATCTATTTAAAAAAAAACTACTTTTTAACCAAATCCGAGGCTAGGGCGTTTAAGTTTAAGAAGTTTCACTTCTGATATGACACATAGTGCAAACGCCTTTTTTTATTTACAGGAATATGAATATAAAATATATAAACGGCAACCAATCAACAGGTACATACAAATTTAAATATAAACGTAAACTACAAATCTGTAACCTTAATTAATTAATTAAACATTTGTCTTTCTTCGTTTTTAAATCGACGTAAATTGATCGATTATTTGATCAAAATAAAATTTTTGGACAAATTCATTTTCTCTGCTTAGTATTGCTAGGCTATTAAGACTTGTCTGGCTAATGGTACTGCCTAAATACGAAACTCTAAAAACCACATACTTTTTTACGACCGAAATATTTGTCTTTGAAATCGCATGCCGCCTTACGCAGCGTTTTTACAAATTTGCATGTACCAAATGCCGACGCGCCGGGATATATCTTTTTATTCCACGTAGAATAAATAATAAATACCTGACACAAAATGTAAAAAGTTTAATACATATTTCGGTCTTTGATTGTATTATAATGTAATTAATTTAAAAATTCAGTTAAGCTCATGAGCATTGTTAGCATTAGCATATTTATAAACTCGGAGCGGCGCCTAATTTCTCTTGGCGCCGTGGGGCCTTGCCCCCCTGGCCCACCCGGTAGCTACGCCACTGGTAATTATTTATGGTGTTGCTTAACCATAGTTATCTATAATTTTTGCTCAACTTAAAATTGTAATTTAAGTTCTGATTATACCTGCTGTAACCAGTAAATTTTCAAATTGTCGGTTAATACCTCCTATGTCCAACTGAGGTCCACAGGATACTTTCATGAATAATTAGTTAATTAGCAGTATAAGTTGGTCTAAAACTTGTCTATTTGTTTTATGTTGCGACTTATCCGAGACGTCAACTATGTGCAAACTGGTGGGAGTGGTCACTAGGATTACCAGTAAGACCTGGATAAGCCTATAGCGAGTGAGCTTAGGTACAGGCGGAAGAGGTTCCAGTGGAGGTCCCAACCGATCGCATGGTTGCAGATAACTGAACGAAGTTAAGTATCAATTCGTCCAAGGAGCGATCTTTGTAAAGACCAACTGTATATCTGTAATAATTGATTTTTTATATCTTTCACATTAATTTTCATTCACATTGCTAGTCAATTTATTCAAAAAGCTAAAACTTTATAAGTTATATTTACATCTGATTATATAAATTTCAATATTTTTTCTTAAACCTCATTATTTACACTTGTAAATTAGCTGTTAAATTAATATACATTGTTTTTAGAAATACTTTGTATAATTTATTACAGGATTGGGTTCTATAAGACGCGAATTATTCTTATCTTCATAAATTCATAATTATTGATATCTAAATATTCATTTTCTGTTTGCATTGTCTCTAAGAACTCTGGCGCCCACAGTTAAAAAATAATACAATTAACGAAAGAAACAATTCCCACCCTCAGTGACAATAATCTCATGCTTAATTAAATTAAATAAATTAACTATCCATACAAATAATTGGCGACTGAGCTCGTAAATCATTATTAAGTGGCATTAGTTACAAAGCGGCTCCCAACGCCATACATAATTAATTAATTAATATTTAACTACATAAGTTACAGAAGTTTTAAAACATTTGAAAAACTTGAATATTTTTTCATCATCTTCAAGCAAATCCGGAAATAAATGTAAAACTTCCACAGGTTTTTCTTTCAAGATTAATTTCATGTATCCAGAACCTTGGATATTGTCCCTTAATTTCTTCGCATGCTAAGGCACTAATGTCTTATTCGATTCTGATGAACTGGAACTTATTTATAGAAATAATGTATCTAAAATTGTTTAAGGTTTTATACGAAATGGCTGCTGAAGACGAACTGAACACAGCTGATATACTGTCGACAAGACGTTCGGGGACCGGGTCACAGGGCTTCAGGGTTGTTTTACATTTCATTTTCACTTCACGCATGACTCACCGCTCGCTCCGGGGCACAGCAAAACTAATAGCGAATACCATTGGTAAAAAATATGTGGCACTAGTGTGGCACCGAAACTCGCCCAGTGCACAAAAAAGATTGCACCAGTTCATTGTAAATGAGGTATAGAATTTGACGATTTAACCTTGAGTTCAAAACTTGGCTTTTCGATTTTCGAGGATCGAGTATTGAGTCGAGGCTCAGTGCTGTGAAGACCATAGGAAAATGTTATTGACCATCTTTTATCTTATCCTTTGTCGGATTTCGTTATTTTTTCTTTTGACCACAACATCGCTGACACACGACTTCCAAGGTCTCGTGCGGAACTGATTGCACTCGGAGCAAGAAATATCGCACCAATTTCCCAATGGTATACAAATGCTTGCCCTGCTCTGGCCAATGGTATACACATTTTACACTATCGTGCCGCACTAGTTTTACAAATGGTATGGTAAAAAAAGGAAACTAACATAACTTTGAAAAATATTAAGAAAACATCGACGGGAATCGAAGCCGGGCCGCCGTATCAGAATACCAACCACTGAGCTACGAGACCACTTGAAAGGAATTCGCTGGACCATAAAAATCGTTTATTGCGCGCGCAACTCTGACGCCCTATGACCTGGGTCTCGGAACCGTCTACTCCGATTCGTACCGTTTCGAGGGTGCGCGACCTGTGCGTGTGCGTTGAGAATGGTTCCGGAACTCCGAACGTTAAATAAACGTAAAACGTACATACTATATACTATTCCGTCGGACAGGTAGTTAACCATAACCACGATATTGTTAAAATTCAAATTTTAAAAAAGTTGGAATTTTAATTTTCATTTTCATTACTCCTATTAAATATTATATTATTTCCTGTCTTCTCTTTAAAAAACCGAGTGTCAGCCTGTCAGCTCTTGCCATGAGTATCAGTAAAAACAATGGAACATCACCACATCGACGTTATTGTGCGACGCCTTTTTTTCAATCAGGTTTTTTTTGTATTTATTTGGAAAATGGGTGAGAACAACACGCCAGATCAAGTTAAGAAAATATGCGCAATTATTGAAGAAAGGGATAAAATGATTCTAGACACAGATGTTAAAATAAAATGTAAGTTAATTCTAATTTTATTCGCGCTCGTTGCAAGATGCTGAACATTCTGCTACTGCTGCTCTACCTTTAGTACTTACTTATTTTTTTAAATTCAAGTGCTAAATTCTTCTCTTTACAATGATAATCGGTACTTATATTACCTCTTATTTAGTACTGAACATAAATCTGATGTCAAGTTCGCAAAAGAGCGGAAATTGAATCTGGATTTATAGATAGATAACATAGAAGTTAAACAATCAAATTTAAGTCAGGCAATTTATAGATCGACATAACATAAGACACAACATAAGCTTGACAGAAGTTCACCAACTTTTAACTTCTTATGCTATGTGCTTATCTTTGACCAATGAAAACACAGATTTTTAATTGAGAGAATGCCATTTAGTATAGGAATTATAGCTTTTGGGGTCAAAAAAATTAATTCCTAACATCTGACAACTGATTTCGGTTCCTAAGACAGTGCCTTATCTCCGGAAATAAAGTTCCCAAAAAAACCCGCATTGGAAAATATACAGGACGCAATTGAAATATTAATTTTAATGTAAACTAGTAGAAAGGGAATTAGCGTTCAAGGCCCCAAGGGGTCATCTGATCACTGGAATCGCGGTCAACATTAACGCTTATTGGCTGTTTTCAGTCGAGAATGTAAATATTATGTTGACTTCCATGTCTTCACGATGCAATCAGATTGTCGCAAGAGCTCTCGTGGTCGAGAGGTGTAGATGGTTGGGTCTCACTTCGGCAGCCCGGGTTCAAATCCCGTTGCTTTTTTAAATTTTCTTTATGGTTTTGTTTCTAAACAGTTTTTTTTTAGATTTTTGGTATGTCTTGGATTAGTTTGGGTTAGCACTTGGTTAGTTTCCTTTTCTTGAGCCCCTGTAGAGAGCGAAGCGAGCAGAGGGCCATGCGAAAAATGAAATATTACTTGTGGTAATACATGCAAAACATGGCGTGGAAATCTAGCCAATCAGCGTTAATGTTGACCGCGATCCTTAGCCGCTCGTCATCTGATCATGGATCAAAAGTATTTTTTTTTGAAGAAAAAAATTTTGTTCAACCCGGAAATGACAATTTTTTTCTATCGGGAAAAAAATTCACCAGAAATCGCTAAAAAAATAGGCAAAATGGCATTATCTGACCCGTTTTTAAGCTGAGGCTCATCTTGTGAGTGTATGCGTGTGTTGTGAGTGGATGGGCGTGTGTGTGCGCGTGAAGGCGCGTGCGGGGGCGTTTGCGCGACGGCGCGCGTAAGATTTTAAAGGAGATGAAAATGTGATAAAAGAGTTGTTTAAAGAGAAATAAGGGCACATCAGCCCTTGAGAATATTTAATTAGTATAAATATTCATAGAGCTTAATCCTGAAATTGCCGCAGAAACATTCTTAAATATTTACAAAGATATGATATCTAAAGCAACAGAAACCTCAAATATAAAAATTAAGAAACACAAAAATATCAAACGTTGGATTACTGATGGTATTATAACATCTTTTAAGAAAAGAGATAGAATGAAAAAAAAAAACTTTTAAATAATTATAATCCTCAACTTGAAATAGAATATAAAGAATATCGCAATTATTTAATTAAATTAATATCTAAGCAAAAAAAACAACTATTATCGAAGAGAGGTTGAAAATAATAAAACAAATATGAGAAAACTGTATGAAATTATTAAAGATGCTACATATGAAAGCAAAGATAAGAGCACTGTTTTATTTTCCTCTAAAAACTATGAAACAAAAGAGAAAAGAAACATGGATAACCAAAGGAATTAAAATATTCTCAAAAACCCTCAGATTCTTACATACTCTTAGAAAATATGATCCTTCAGAATTTATAATATATTTTTTTTAATAAGTATTGATCTATATATAGAAAGGTTATTGGAAATGCCAAGAAAATATTCTATAATAATAAAATAAGTCATGCTAAAAAAAAGTCGAAGGAAATCTGGAACGTAGTGAATGATTTAGAAGGAAGTCATAGTAAAAAGGGAATCCATGAAACTGAAATGGATCCAGATACTTTTAATAATTTCTATTGTTCAATTGCTGAAAAACTTGGGAAAAATATTAGTAGTGATGTTGATCCAATGTCCTACTTAAAAAATATATCCTTAAGGGACTCTTTTTCCTTTTACCACACCGATGTCAATGAAATTAAAACTATATTGAGTAAAATTAAGAACAAGAACTCTGCAGGAATTGATGACGTTTCTTTGAAATTATTTTTGAATCTTCCAGACTCAGTGCTTTCAGGACTCTCTGAGCTAATAAATTAATATTTCCTTTGACAGCGGAATTTTCCCTGCAAATTGTTAAAGAATGGTGTGATGCAAACAAACTCACATTTAATATTGGAAAAACTAATATTGTCACATTTAAAGGGGTCATCCCAAATCCTTTATTGAATGGAGAATTTATCGAAAATAAAAACCGCTCTAAATTCCTGGGTGTATAGATTCTGGGTTAAAATTTGATGAACATATTGCTTCACTAAGGAAAAAATTGGCTTCTGGTTGTTATGCCATCAGATTGGTTCAACAGAAACTTGATACAAAAACTGCAAAGATGATCTATTATGCTTTGGTAGAATCCCATTTAAGGTATGGCATTCAATTCTGGGGATTTGCTAGCCTCTACCTTATTCAGTCAGTTTTTGTCTTGCATAAGAGAGCTGTGAGATTTTTGTGTGGAGCAGGGTTTAGAGATCACTGTACACCACTCTTTGTTCGGGAGGGAATACCCACTTTACCCTGTATTTTTATTTTGTTGACAGGAGAGTTAGTCCATAGGAAATGCAAGAGACATAATGGACCTACTACACTTCCATATGTAACAAGATTTAATTCTAATAACTTAAGTCTTTGCATTCCTAGAACAACTCTGACCAAACACTCCATAATATATGAAGATATAAAGGTCTAAAATCGTTTGCCCCTAGAATTTAAAACTATAAATTGTGATAAAAAATTTAGTCGATCAGTAAAAAAATTGTTAGTTGGTAAAGCATATTATAACCTAGAAGAATTCTATAGAGATGTTTTTTGATTAGACTGTGATAAAAAAAAATCCGTTTTATATGTATGTACCTGTCCATTTTATTATTTTCTAGAATTTTAACCGACAGTTGTTTAATTTTTGTTGTTATTTTATTTAGGAAAAATTATGTATTTTTGACTTGTGATAAAAAATAATGTCTAGGTGTTGATGTAGGTACTTGTTGATAATGATTTTTAATTGTAAATGAGTATTTTATTTTATATGTCTATTTAGCTTTACAATGATTTGATGAATTTAAATTTTCTTTTTTCCAGCTTTGTAAATGAGAATATAGCATTCTTTATACAATAAAGCATTTCAATTGAAATCAAATCGCAAAATCGACGAATCTTTATTTTGCGCTCTAGAGCGTACATGGAAAAGAAAATTCTCACTTTTTCCGTCAAGTGTGCTATGAATAGTCATGGCAATCGAAAATAAATAAATGACAGTCGTGCATTTATTACAGTTGTTGCTGGCACTCCTGTTCTAAATATGCCCGAATAATATGTCAAAACTGACAATCATTTGCAAATTTCAGAATAAGTACTTATACAGAAAAATGTGCATTTAATTTTAAAAAATGCGAAAAGTAAGATTGCCGTTTTTTAAAGATTCCGCGCTCCGTTACGCGTCGCGCGGTAACATTCTTTCTCAAGCGGCAATCCGTTACTTTACGCTCTAAAAACACAAATAACTATTTAAGCAATTTAAGCAATATTTGGATTCCATGGTTTTACATAAAAATGTATGGTAGCCTACTTGTTTTAATCATGAAAGGAATAAGACTCCGCTAAAATTATTGCTTTTTACAAAGATTTTGCCAATGCCAATGAGTAGTTGCGCATTCCTTGAAGAGCGAAAATGTTTCCGATATATTCAAATCCGTAAAGTCATTTACAAATTTACAGTAGATTGCTTCTAGATATATCTACTACTGATTTTATTGTCAGTTCATTATCTTTCTCATAAAGAATAGATAATCAGGTAAGCTGACACTTATGAGTAAAAGTTAGTCCTATAGTGTAAATATTACCCCAGGCGAATAAACAATTACAATCACTTTTCTATGATTAAACGTACGTCCATTATTAATAACGGTTTTAAACTTGGCAAGAAAATTTTTCTGGAACAAATGTATAATTATCGAAAGTAATGGCACAAGTGCACCAAAATTACCTATAATTTTGCATGACAGCGTGTTGTCTAAAAACTGCACGAGTTCATTTTCATATTTTGGAGAAAGAGCCCGACACCGAGGGTGGAGGGCTCTTTTTCCAAAATATGAAAATGACCGAATGCAGTTTTTCTAAGACAACACGCTCGAATGCAAAATTTTCTGGTTATTTTGATGCACGAGTGTAATTCGTGGAATATTTCCCAAATTAGGACATGGTTTTTAAAAAATACGTTTTTATTCTTTTTTTAATACAAAAACGTACATGTAACTGTAAACAAAGTACAGAGATGCAAAAATACGATTTTTTTTTAAATCTGAAACGAGACATTTTTAATAATACCTATATATTCACTAGACTTTGACGTTATTTATAAATTGTCGCTGTCAAATTTTCAATGGAATTACCATAGATACGTACGATGCAATTATCGCTGTGCTCTTTCGGTTTCTACAGTGCAATTATCGCTGTAATTTTCCGAGAATTGCACTCCTCTAATGGGATTTTTATACATGAGGGAAATATTCGAAAGTAATTGCACAAGTGCATCAAAATTACCGACAATTTTGCATGACAGCGTGTTGTCTAAAAACTGCATGAAAGAGCCCGACACCGAAGGTGAAGGGCTCTTTTTCCAAAATATGAAAATGACCGAATGCAGTTTTTCTAAGACAACACGCTCAAATGCAAAATTATCTGGTTATTTTGATGCACGAGTGTAATTCAGGGGAATATTTCCCGAATAAGGACATGGTTTTAAAAAATAAATTTTTATTCCTTTTTTTAATATAAAAACGTACATGTAACTGTAAACAAAATAAAGAGGCGCAAAAATACGATTGTTTTTTAAACCGAAACGAGACTTTTTAAAAAATATATTTTGACTTTACTTTGACGTTATTTACAAATTGTCGCTGTCATCGTAAGTTTACAATGGAATTACCATAGATACGTACGATGCAATTATCGCCGTGCTCTTTCGGTTTCTACAATGCAATTATCGCTGTAATTTTCCGATAATTGCACTTTTCTAATGGGATTTTTTATATCTGGGGGAAATATTCTGACATATTTCATTATTATAACTTTTTTGAATTGCCAGAACAGCTAAAGGTAGCACCCATTATAAGAGTTTACATATCGTCAAATATTAGAGGCTTAACGTCACCAATGCAATAAAACAAAAAGTAAGTACCTACTGTTTAAGCAAATTATTTAATCATTAATTTGCAAAATAAAAGACCGAAAATTAATAATAACATATCCTATAAAATTACATCTCAACAACTCATTTTAAATGTAGTAACTAACTAACTCAAGGCAACTAGGAAGCCTTAATAATTCAAAAAAGTACGATTTACAAATTAAAAATCCATCCAGAGCGACGGACACCGAATACAAGAAAATGCATACATAATATAAAATAGGGAAAAAAATACAAACAATTTTAGAAACTTCAAATTTCATCGTCACTAGCAATTTCTTCATATTCGAAGTTTTCCAGGGAATCTTCAGAAGTATTTATTACTAATGGCTCAATATTCATGTTTAATGATTTTTTTTTCAGTGCTTTTTTTATTATTCTTTTCGTGTGTTCTATGTAGTTTTTCCAACATTCAGGTGGAAACTCACAAATAATTTTGTCCCAAGCGACCAAAACTTCAGTGAGCGAACCCTGTGTTCATTTAGTTTCCTTGTCATAGATCCTCTTAGCGACAGACCAATCATTTCCATTGCGTTAAAGTGACAGTGGTTTTCCACTTGGAGTCAGCTAAAAATTTGAACATTACATATACAACTTATAATTTTATCAATATTAACAAGAGCAATCGAGTCCTTTTGTCCGTGAGATTTGAATAAACCAAGTTGCCAAGTCATACTGACTGATTATCAGAGTTATAGTAAGTAGAATTAATTCTGACGTTAATAAAATCTCATATTTTTATGAAATAAATGCGATTTATAGGGTTTCTGGTTATGTTTTTCAGAATAGCTAAAAATCTTTATTTGAAGAGCTAGCATAGCATATCAAATTTAAAAGTTTTAGGGCTTCCATTGAAGTAAGGATTTTCTAAAAAAAAAAAACAATTTTATTGAGGATCTAGTCTGTAAAAAAAATATCATCAACTTTGTTACTTTAAATAGCACCCCATGTATCGGATAGTCCGTTATTTACCAATACCGAATATACCAGGTTTGATACCGCTCAACTATGAGTGAGCAATGGGAATGTTTAGGGTTCCAACGTCTGGCAGTGAGTTTTAGACTAGTATTGTGTATTTGGGTTTCACATTCATTGACCTATCCTCCTACCGTCCGTCGGAGATTGGATCAATAAAATTACGGCATGTCTAAAAAAGAGGTTCCACTATTTATTTTTCGGAATTTTGATATGTGCTTTCTTGATTTAGTTCCATTCTACCGGTTCCTTCTCTTTATGTTTCCCTTACCATTATCCTTCTTATGCAATGTTCAACCTATTCTATAGTTTAACTTATTTTATAGTTATTTTTGAACTTGTTACTTATATAGTCTGTCTAGAAAGTATCCGGAAAAAGGGAAATACTATTAACATTTTTCGGTTTAAAGTTTTATTACTTGAATTATAAAATTACAAATAATTCATCTCATTTACATATACAACCTCCATTTATCTCTAAACGCTTCACGTATAGTGAAGATACACCCGAAACTAGGTGACCGTCATAATGTTCGGTGATGGTGGTCCAGGTGTAAAACTGACCGAATCAAATATGTGTTACTTTGTGGCATTACTGGTTCCACTTCAATGTTGGTTAGTCCCCATAATGTGTTTTCACTGACTCAAATCGGATGAAGCTGCTGCTATGAATTTGTTGCCAATTGGTGGTCTTGCATTCAAGCTTAAATATAGACAGAAGTATGGCATCGTGCATTATACTGCTGAATATGCCACCCCTCTGGAAACATAGACCGCTTCCTTCTGGAAAACCTTCTATAATGGCACAATACTTTGCACTGTTAGCGGTATCATCAACTATACAGAGAGGTGGCGTAGTGATATTACTCTCCAAACCATTATTTCTATGGGAAAATTTAGGAATTTGGACTGCAACATGTTCTCTTAATAAGATTTTTAGGTGACATTGCTGAAATTCTTCTTGAAAACGTTCACAAAATCAGTAATCAGAATTTTTTTGATTTCCTTGATATGTAGCATGCTAAATTTTTGAAACCTTAGGGGCGGATTTTGTAGTCCCAAGGCCGCTAGAGCGTTTTAAATGTTTCCGCAAATCCTACGCGGTCTTTTCGAAACTGGTCTAGGACTCATATCTGTGCTTTTTTTATAATCTTTATTGCCTTATATACTCAGCTTTTTTTCGAGTCCACTCAGTTACACTAATTTTATAACGTTCGAACACCTTTTCTATACAAAGATTATACCTCTCTTCTTTTTTCTACTTTCGACATTATTTCACAAATCTTAAGCCTGCTTACAATCAACAATGTTTGGCAGATAGTGTTGCCATGCTATTTTGACCGTAGCCTACTATCCGGAGAACGTACTTGATGCATTAGTTTTGTCTTGGAATGTTACGAAAAAGAAATATATTAAAATTAGGAAAAATATGAAATTCCGGATACTTTCTAGACGGACTATACATTTACATTTATGGAATAAATACTGTATTTACAATATTAAATCTATTTCGCCATTACTTAGGAATTTAGGCGCATAGGGGTGTTGCAAATCTAGACGCAGTATAACAAACACTCTGTTGTCTGAATCTTCGATCTTTTTTAATACTAGATTAGGTTATGCTAATGTATCTTATTTATTCTACAGATTATAAGAATGCTCTTGAGGCGGCAGAACGAGAAATTAAGAACCTGGAAATAGCAACGAAGAGAATTATAGACGAGGAAAAAGCTATTGACACGCAGTTGGAGCAACTTGAATTTATTAAAAATAGGTATAGAAACTTTTTTGCTATTTGAATTTTTTCTCCCCTTGTAATTTTGTTGCTTCTACTGTCTATTGATGACTACACTGCACGCTAGCTTTTTTTGCTTGTAGTATTGACCTTGGAGATTGGTGCTCCACAATCACTTTCAGTTTTCAGAGTTAATGTAATACATTTATTTCTTTGTGTAAGATCAAGCTCTTGGAAAATAGCAAAATCCGGAAGTTGCGTTTTAACATAGTTGGAGATTGATGAAATTCAACTGATTATAACATTAACATGTAATCGTATAATACACTACTGAAGTGAAACTTCTGCCTGTTTGCATTGAAGCACGCTCACGGCCCAAGCGATTCCACTACTAACTCGACTACGTAGCTGTGCTAGGTTTCGTTACATAGCAACTCGGATGAAACGAACTTATCCCACCGTGCGTAATTTTTATATGTATAGAATTTGTAAGATTTGAAGCTTTTCGCAAAGACAGAAACACAGAAGACAACACAACTTTTGTTGTAGTTCTGTAATATACATGCTACGATGTAAGAGCAGCACAGTGTAGGATACCGTTTATTTCTCATTACTCTCGGCTGTACTCGACGATCTCCGGAAGGCGTGGAATGTATCAGAATTACCCATGTCTTTACGGTCTAATGAATTGCTTTCAACAGGTCTTTTAGTGGTGCTACGCAACCAACACAAACTCACCCAAGGCATGCCGAAAATGAAGAAACAACTTTTTACAAACATAACCCTAACCCGGGCCGCCGTATCACAAGCACAGGATCTGACCACTGCGCTAAAAGACCTATTGAAAGCAATTTATTGGACCGTAAAGACATGGGTAATCTCCACGTCTTCCGGAGATCGTCGAGTTCAGCCGAGAGTAATGAGAAATAAACGGTATCCTGCAGAGTGCACAGGAAAGTACCAAACTGATCTGCTTTACTTTTAATTAAGCATGACTAATTTCTATGGTCATGCAATTTGTCAAGGCCACCCTTAGCACAAGTGCTCTTGTGAAAGGGAGTACGTTGGCAGCAAATTTTACAAAAAAAAAATCCGTATTTGACAAAAGGCTAAATGTAACGTGATAAAATTCCTTAAGAATATTATGTAATGAAACTAAATGTTAGAGTTAAAACATATTGAGAAAAAAAACAACAAACAAGTATGTGAAATTCAATATAGTGGGGTCACCACCCCGTGTGGGGTTGCTAGTCCCCCATCGGGCGCCTCCCCAGGTGGCGGATAGGGGAATGCCTCCTGGATATAGGTGGTACCGGGGAAACGAAATACCCGGAGCGGGCCAAAACTGGCAATCGAGCAGCGTTTGACCATAATGGGCGGCTGCACTGGTGAAAGGCAGCAGTTTCATCAAAATCGGAATATAGCGCAAGAAGAATGACTGAAACGGTATAGGACCGAGCACGGAAAAGCGTAGCTGAAGCAGCAAAAAATGGTTTTCCCATTGCGGTACAGAAAAGGAACGAAACCCTTACTGTAGTATAATCTTCCAAAAATCTAAATGGTAGACGAAAACAGGAAAATGGCCCTCAGTCCGTGGCACCCCTTAAATGGGGAGAGGGTGCGAAGAAACCCCCGTCGCCTACCATTGAGAATCAAGGAAGCAGAGAGAAATTACAGATATATGGCAAGACACTACGCATTGCCACCTGGAACGTACGAAGCTTATTCATGCCCGGGAAATTAGCAATGCCGAGATGAGCAGAATGAAAATTGACATACTGGGGCTAAGTGGGGCTCCGGAAAACAAAAAACAAAAGAAGGATACATTTATTATCCAGGAGGAACCGACCTGGAACATCAATACGGAACAGCCATTCTCGTTTCAGACAGAATAGCGCAATCGGTTATAGACTTCGTCCCTCTGAACGATAGAATAGCCCTACTGAAACTACGAACAGCTCATAGAGACCTAAATATAGTTCAGATTTATGCTCTAATAAGCGACAAGTCAGATCAAGAAATCGAAGAATTTTATAACAAAATAAAAATAAATGAAATAATGCGGCTTACGAACAGAGGAGAAATAACGATGATCATTGGAGACTTTAATGCCAAAATTGGCCATGTCGCTGAAGGAGACAACATAGGACCATAAGGTCTTGGCACAAGAAACAACAGAGGAGATAGACTCGCACAATTCTGCGTAGAGAACAACCTTTTAATAGCCAACACCTTTAAACAGCATCCCAGAAGACTATATACTTGGAAATCACCTGCAGACAGAGAAGGAAGAATTGTCAGGAATCAAATTGATTTTATACTACTCGACATAAACTTTAAGAAGTATATGAAATCCGTATAAACCTACCTTGGGGCAGACATTGATAGTCTGTTCAATCTAGTTGTAATGGATATACTTAAAAGATTCCGTGAAGTTGAAAGAGAAAGAGTAGCAAGAAAAATAGATATCTCACAACTAAAAAACCCCATAAGAAAGAAAGAAATAAATCTCAAGATCGAGAAAGAAATAGAAACGATAGCGAAACCGGTACAGAGAGAAGACATTGAAGGAACATGGAATGCTTTAAAAACTAAAATAACAAATATCCAAGAGAAAGACATTGGATTCACGAAGAACAACAGAAAACAAGAATGGATAACACAAGAAATTATGGACCTCATTGATCAAAGACGAAAACACAAAACAAACACAACAGAAACATCTCAACAAAATCATTAGAAAAAGTGGAGAGAAGCTAAAGAAAATTGGATGTCAGCCAAATGTCAAGAAAATGAAGAACTCTAGGAAATATATGACACCTTTAACGTACACAAGAAAGTAAAAGAAATGACAGGCAGACACAGAAAGCGGCAAGAAACAATTCTAAGAGATAATAATAAAGAAATAATTCTGGGGACAGAAGACAAACTTGCGAGATGGAAAGAATACATCCAAACACTTTTCGACGATGATAGCCCTTGTGTCCCACCACCCACAGATAATCAAATAAATGAAAAAGGTCTAGAAATAACTAAAGAAGAAGTTGTTAATTCAATAAAGGCACAGAAAAATGGAAAAGCCACCGGCCCCGACAAAATCAACGCCGAAATACTCAAATTAATCGCAGAAAACGAAAGCAAAAGCCTAGACTTGATAACATCACTATTCAATAAGATATATAACTCCAGCAAAATACCATCCGATTGGCTGAAGTCAACATTCGTAACACTGCCAAAAAACCTAATTCCTCACAATGCGATGACTACCGGATAATAAGCCGGATGTCTCATGTCCTGGAAACTTTTTTCAAAATCATCCATACACGAATTTACAAGAAGTGCGAATATCAGATGGATAACACTTAGTTCGGATTTCGAAATGGATGGGGAACGCGAGAAGCTCTTTTTTTCCTAAATGTACTGACACAAAGATGTAGAGACATGAATGTAGAGGTATATGCATGCTTCATAGATTACCAAAAAGAGTTCGACTGCTTTAACCATCAAAAGATGATCGAAATTCTGAGAACAACCGGGGTCGACGAACAAGACATACGCGTTATCTCAGAACTCTATTGACACCAAACGGCAACAGTCGAAATAGAACAAACAACATCGGAAGATATGTGGATTAGACGGGGAATTCGGCAGGGTTGCGTCTTGTCCCCGCTCCTATTTCATCTGTATTCGCGGTCTGTATTTAGAGAAGCATTAGACGAGGCCCAAGGTGGAATCAAGATCAACGGAACTATGATAAACAATATTAGGTACGCTGACGATACCGTCTTAATAGCAAACAACGTACAAGAACTACAAAATATAATAAATTCCGTAGTTCGTCATAGCGAAATGTTCGGCTTATATCTAAATGTCTCCAAAACCAAAATACTAGTCTTCTCAAAGACGCTAACAAACGTACATTTACATGCATGCCAAGGGACAAACAATAGAACAGGTAACGTCGATAAAATATCTGGGAGTTAATATCAACAGCCAGTGTAACCCGAAAAAAGAAATATTATCAAGGATTGAGCAAGGAAAACACTCAATGAGCATGAAACCATATTTTACAAGATCAGACCTTAGTATAGAGCTTAGAATTCGAATGATCAAATGCTACGTTTTGTCTATCTTACTCTACGGGTGCGAAAGTTGGACAATGGACCCACAAACAGAAAAAAGAATAGAGGCTGTTGAAATGTACATATATAGACGAATGCTACGAATTTCATGGATACAAAAGATCACTAACAACGAAGTACTCCAAAGCATGAGTAAACAAAAAGAACTGCTAAACACCATCAAAGAGAGAAAATTACAATACCTGGGTCATGTGCTGAGAGGTGAAAGATAAGAGTTACTCCGACTCATAATAGAGGGTAAAGTACAAGGTAAAAGATCAGTAGGAAGACGCCAGAATTCATGGCTAAAGGACCTGAGAAGATGATTTGACCGCTCATCTACAGAAATATTTCGTGCTGCTGTTTCCAAGACTACAATTGCCATTTGGATCGCCAACCTTCGAAAGGAGAGGGCGCAATAAGAAAAACCTTTATATGTTAGGCACATTTTAGTTTAGAGGAAAATAGCCTATTTTCGGATAGTGTCCTAATTTGGAACATTACGGTATTTCAGATACTCGAGATATATTCTTCGTTTCTCTTTTGTGTGGATGCCGGTTCACTTCGAGTGGTGGTCCACAAGCACGCTATTTTTTTTTTGTTTTGTGCGAATGAAGTTTCATTTCTGGGATGTGGTTCACAAGCTGATTCATTTTTTAGGCGCGCTATATCTGCAGAGTAAGCTTGTGAACGTCTTACGCGAACGCAAACGTTACAAAATATGTAAGACGGCTAGGCGATCGAAAGGATAGATTTGGTTTCAAGGTTTAATATCTTTATTAGATCGAATGGTCTCATCCATTAGTTGGAGTAACAAAAAAAAATGTGAAGAAAGGTGCTATTATTTGGGAAATACATTCTGAGAAGTTTTCCCAACGGGCATGATACTAAGGTCTACTTTTCCAAAAATTGTACAAATTACCTTAAATATTTATCCCAAATTGTCTCCATTGTCAAAATATAGGGATGGAGAAGTCTGAACTGATAACGGATATACGAAACGAGTCACTATAATTTCAAGTACTTTTTATGACATTATCTTTTGATGCGCTTAATGGATTTTGATAATTTTATGTACTAAGTTGAATTATTAGTTATAACATTGAATTGTTAGTTGCCTAATAATATTAAGCTTCTTTCGAGTTTAGGAAACAGATCACTGATACTTGTGGATCGATACTAAGATGCAATTAAACGATTGTCGAATTACAAGACGTTGCCCGGATCACATCACAGGGCTTCAGAGTTGCGCGCGGATCACATTGTTGACAAACACATGGGTTGTTTAATGTTTACATTTGTATTTTTACATTTTCACTTCATGCAATGCCTTCCGCTCGCTCCGGGACGCAACCAAACAAAGTTAACCCAAACTAACTTAAATTTAAAAGAAAGAAACAAGCATAACCTTAAAAAAAAAATAAAAAAAAAACTCGACGGGAATTGAACCCGGGCCGCCGTATCACAAGCATAAGGTTCTGCCATAGGGCGTCTGTAATATAAATGTTAGATATAATACCGTTAATACATTTCGTCTTCAAATATTTCAACACGTCATGCCCGGCCCTTCACTCGCTTCGCTCGCTTCCAACCAACAAGAACTACCGAAAACTAACCCAATGAATGAAAAAAAACTGCATTTATATTAGGATCGCCCTATAGCGAGGTCCTATCGCGTCTGCAGTTTACGTATATGATTATGCGTCCGGGCAGCATATTCATAAGTTACTGACGAAACAAGCGCTCGCATAGGGCGACTGTAATATAAATGTTAGCCATATTACACTTGTTACGTTTCATTCTCCAAATATTTTATTACTTAATGCCTGGCCCTCCGCTCGCTCCGGGGCGCAATCAACAAGAACTAACCAAAACTAACCCAACGCATAAAAAAACATATATATTACAGTCGCCCATGCGAACGTCTGTTTGTAGCTCTTGTTTCGTCGGTAAGTTATCCGGTCAACGTCTTGTCGAATTCGCCACCAATATTAATAACATAATAACCATTATACTAATTCAATTCATTCACCTTTACATGCTGATTTAATATACAGGGTGTTTCAAAAAACATCCATCTCTCGTGGGGAGATTCCTCACATAAAAATAAGATTTTTTTATATCAACATAGGTCCGATTTCGCTTTGTTTCGTAGCTACAGGGGATTAAAATCTTTTTTTTTTTATTTATTACAATTTCCTCCCAAGCGCCTGTAGCAATTCGAATGAAATTTTCAGGGTGAAAGTTAGTTTAAGTACTCATATTTTAATGCTAAAAAAGTGTCGACAGAATACCAGGGACGTGCATATGGGATAATTTTCTAACAAAAAACATGTGCGCCACTGACTTTTTTTCTCTTGTTAGCAAAATTGTGTAGGCCGTTTAATGCCGATTAAAAGTTGTCTCCTGATATTTTGTCGATTTCGATCTCCTTGATTAGATAAATGCAATTCAGTTGTTTAATGCAATGTATTAAATATTATTTAAAAAAATATATTTTTCGAATCCTTATTTTAAACTAAAAGTCCCTGAACAGAATCACAGAAAGTAATGCAAATGACCACCTCCAGCTTCGTGACAAGCCCTTAATCGTCGGCGCATAGATCTTCTTACCCTAGCGCAAATGCGAGGAGTTTGTCTAATTCTTATAAACGCTGCTTCTATGCGTTGTAAAAGTTCTTCTATTGCACGGGTGTCTTATAAACAACTTCCTTCACATGTCCCCACAGATAAAAATCTAAAGGATTTAAATCAGGGGATCTTGGTGGCCATGCTACCGGACCCCCACGACCAATCAATCGATGCCCGAATATTTCGAAGAGGTACTCCCTAACAGGAACAGCAAAATGCGCCGGTGCCCCATCGTGTTGAAACCACATTCTGTTTCTTACTAGAACAGGTAAAAGCTCAGGGAGATCATTTATCAAAAAAATTTAAATAGGACTCATGATTTAATCTATTGGGCAAAATAACTGGCCCAATAATATGATCACCAATAATACCAGCCCAAATATTTGCAGAAAACTGGTATTGCGAATTTGCCACTCTTAACAAATGAGGATTTTCGTCAGTCCAGTGATGTAAATTATGAAAATTTATAATACCCTTTCTTGTAAACGATGGCGATGCCTCGTCTGTAAAAAGAATAGAAGAAATTAAATGTGGCCTGTCTTCCAACTGATTTAAAATCAACTGACAAAATTCTTGCCTCGGTCCATAATCTCTTGGCAAAAGTTCTTGAACGCGTGTGTAGTGATATGGTTTTAGTTGTTGCTCCTGACAGATCCTGTGTACAGACGATGCGGCTAGAAACGATTCTGGTAGGGGCACGTTCTACTGCATTAAGGTCTGCCTCTTCAACTCGAACAGTTCGTCGGTATCTTCGGCGTCCCGAATTAGATTTTAAAGGTTTTAAGTTTCCGGTTTCTCTTAAACGTCTGCAGATATGCTCAAAAATGTTTTTGCTGGGGAGCCTTCGTTCGGGAAACCTGTCATGATAAATCCTCACTGCTTCTCTTCCACTTTGACCCGCTTCACCATAAAC
Source organism: Pissodes strobi (assembly GCA_016904865.1). Lineage (NCBI taxonomy): Eukaryota > Metazoa > Arthropoda > Insecta > Coleoptera > Curculionidae > Pissodes > Pissodes strobi. Next base: position 38,230 of record MU185514.1, read on the forward strand.
CAATAACATGTCAGTTAATTCAGCAAATGTATAATTTAAAAAAGACATTGTAACACTAAAAAAAAACTTTTAAATCTAAGAACGCAACACAACTTATTAAAATGAAAATTTAAAGAGCACAATAAACAGCACCTATTTAACACTGACAAGTTAATGACATTAGAAAATTTTGCAGGTTGCTATTAGACTTGAATTAAGGCAGATTAGTAAAATTGCGTTTATCTCATCAAGGAGATCGATATCGACAAAATATCAAGAGACAACTTTTAATCGCCATTAAACGGCCTACACAATTTTGCTAACAAGAGAAAAAAAAGTCAGTGGCCCACATGTTTTTTGTTAGAAAATTATTCCGGTGATATCCCATATACACGTCCCTGGTATTTGGTCGACACTTTTTTAGCATTTAAATATGTAGTACTTAAAGTGACTGTCACCCTGAAAATTTCATTCGAATTGCTACAGGCGCTTGGATGGAAATTGTAATAAATAAAAAAAAAGAAGTTTTTAACTCCCTGTAGCTACGAAACAAGGCGGAATTGTTCTTGATGTTGATATAAAAAAAAATCTTATTTTTATGTGAGGAATCTCCCCACGAGGGATGGCATCTGTTTTTTGAAACACCCTGTATAACGGAATACACCTTTATTTCGTTACAGATCAATAATAATCTTTTGATCTTATTGCTGTTATTTACATATTTGTTTGTTTATATTAATTACATTACATATCCCTATACATATTAGAGCACTGCGTACTACCTATATATTATGTCGGAACTCGAACATAGCGAATGTTACGGGGAAGAAAACTAACTGGATTGTAATTATTACAATTTTACAATTTTTTTTAGTTCATCAAATTCCGATATGATTGATTTTCTTATTTCCTTTTTAAGTGTAAAAGGGGTTCAAGAAATTGCAACTCAGTCGTTAATCAATCATCAGACGTTAGAAAAAATGGTTTCCAAGGAACTTAATGCAAAACAGCATGAGATCAAACAAGCTGAGACGGAACTTCGAATTATTTACGATGATGCTAAATCAAAACTTACTGAAAATACTCTTTATAAAGAATTGACAGAAGCAAGGGTATGCAATGTTAAATGTTGTTTTATTTTTGTATTTATTGCCTGCCACCTGCTACCTCTCATACGGATTGTATATGAATAACCAAAAGAAAATTGGAAATACATTCTGTTAAGGCCACTGTAGATTTAGTGCGAATAATATATAAAATTATTGAAAGAATATATGTGCCCTTAACATATATATTGTTGAAATTTTAAATTCCACTGGGTCTAGACATGATTTATTTATTTAAAATCAAGTAATTATAAAAGCAATTTTGATACGCTAAACTCTAATGTACAGGATGTTCCGACTAGGACTGAACAGGGGCTTATTTTGGGCTTTATGTTTTTGGTAAAAAGCAAAATAGTCAATCAGTGTATTTTTTAATAAAATTGAAAAATCATACCAAAGAAAAAAAAAACAAAAACAAAGACTTACGCCATGGATCTAGAGATTTTAAATAGAACATCCAGTATTTTTGAAAAAATTACATTTATCTTTAATATTGCGATATCTGTTTTTACTATATTTCAATAATTTACCTTTAATATTTTTGTCTTAACCTGTTTAATTTAATACGTTTATAGATCATTCAGGTACCTTCAAAGTCAGGATAAATTTGAATATTTTATTATATCCACGTCATGAAATAGTCATTAAACGAGAGATTATAGATTGTTATCCTGTATTATAAAAGTCGAGAGAAGCAAAAAAGAAGATATATTGCAAAATTTCGTAGAAATATATCCGTAAATACCATTTTAAGGTTAGAAAACCTATCTGAATAAAATAAGTTTACATGACAGTAAAAGAAATTCATAAATAAGAAGAAATAAAAACTTCGCTATTTTAAATTAGAGTGAATCCCACCAAATCATTTTTGGATGCAGTTTGGGACTTTGAGTACGTCGAAGGGTTGAAACTGTCCACAGAACTTTAAAAATTAATAAATTTAAACATTTGGGATACTCCCATTGCAGCATTTAATACACGCACAGAACGAACTTCGCTTTCAGTTTGTCTCCCATTTTGTTTAAAAAAAATTGTATGGATATACGAGGCAGCATTTATTACGGCAGGTTTATTGAAATGACACAACACATCACGTTAGCATCACAGATTTTATAATGTTTCCCTCGCCGTATTACAATTTTATAAAGTTTTCGTAACGCAATCACCAGCTTACTCATTATTGAAGTAAAAATTCTTCAGGTACCTGAAAGGCAAGCCGCTGAATTCGTTACGAAAACGTTACGAAATGTGTGATGCGCTGCGGAATTTGTGACAGCGCGAGGCGATCTATAATAGAGAGGGAGATAGAGCGTTGGTAAGGACAGAAGGAAGGAGATACACGGTGCCACGGGGAGGAGAATTTTGCCCTCCACAATTCAAACCAAGCACAAGACAACCTACCATATTTTATCTTCGTCTCTTCCACGTCATCTGCGTTGAACTCGCCTGTCTTTGTTTGACAAGAATCTATCGTTGAACGAGCCTGAAAGTCAACGAATTTGCATAAAATAAAAATATTCTGATGAAGTGTCACTCCTGGTGTGTTATATCGGGTCGCTAAATGGATTACGATAATTGAAGGGTTTTTAGATGAATTACTCTTAGAAGGATACCGGAACTTAATTTGGCAGCAAGATGAAGCTCTTCCGCGTGCACAATTCGTGATGTGGTTGAATTTTTAAACCAATGCCATATTTTAGATTGCTTTGATACCCTCTAAAAAACGTGGTATAGCAAGAAAAAGACCAAAATATTGATCAAATCATGGAACAAATTGTTACTGAAATAAATCGACTTTACCAAGAAAATTACATTATAGCAGCAAATTTAGAAAGGCTGCGAAGCGGTTTCCTATGTTGCTTTGAGAATAAAGGGCCATTTTACAAATTCTTGTGGAATTTTATGGGTTTACTGAAGTAACTTTCGATCGAAGCTATGAAAAATAGTCAGCATTGGAATAAACGAATATTATTAACATCAAATGCAGCCAGGATGTTCTGCCAACTTGAGTTTACGACCAAACTGAGGGCTACAGATCCTCAAATCAGCAAGTTCTAAGATATCTAAATATATGGATAGATCCCATGATATACCACCTAAAAGCCTAAACAAAGTCGGCAATCAAACTGTAGTAGTCTAAGATCCGGTATTAGAAATATATACCCTCATCTGTTATTTGACGATGACAAAGATTATATGTTAGATAATATATAGATTGATAAATCGCAAATGGGTTGCTTAGGTAAATCCTGGGCCAGTGTCGTTATACAGGGTGAAACAAATTCGCTTCTCACTATTGGGATCTCGTAAACGGTAAAAGATACAGCAAAGTTTAAATTGGGACAAAATTGCGCAATTTAGTGCCCAGTATTTTGGCATTTTGAAGTTTGAGATATCCCGAGTACTTCCGGAGATATCCGCGAAAAACCGAAATTTTCGATTTTTGTTTTTAATTTTTTCTGACGTTATTTTTGAAAATATCAAAAAAATATTAACACTTTCTAGAGGCACTTTTTAACGGTCGACCCTAAGATGTTTTCTAAATCAACGTTTCGATTTCTGAGAACCATCAAGCCAATTTTTGATGTGTAAACATCTTACGCGGCGGTATGAGGGTAAATCTCGGCAAATGGGATTGAAATGTGTAAACCGGTTCTAGCCGCTCTAGGGCGATATTATATACAATTTTGCCATTTAAAATCGTTTTAAACGGATTTTAGACGATAAAAAAGCATTTTTAAATTAAACGAACCGTCAAAAGTATTATTTTTATTACATTATATTCGCAGTGTATTTGGATCCATAGCACAGCTTATTTTTAATGGACGGTTGAATTTAAAATGAATTTTCGCTTCAAAATCTACGACAAATTCGTCCGAAGCCACGGCTATCATCCTAAAAAAGTCCGAATTTTCGGTTTTTTATGCAATTTTGCCATTTAAAATCGTTTTTAAACGGATTTTAGACGATAAAAAAGCATATTATTTTAAATTAAACGAACTGTCAAAAGTATTATTCAGATGCCCAGACGTTTAAAACAATATTGAATCATAGCCCTCTTCTAAAATTTGAAAAAGTTGGTTATTGACTTTCCCAAATCAAAGGATGTCGGCCCAAGATTACTAGGTAAATAAGCTGTGTCCATATGTTGATGTTATTCCTGGTGGCATTAGATTTTCGTGTCGAATTTGTGCAGTGCATGTGTTTGTTTTTATTCTATGAACAAGCTAAAATGTATAGGTAACGGCCATAGCGCGTTGAAAATACCAGTTCTCGACCGATCACTGAAGTTAAGCAACGTCGGGCGTGGTTAGTACTTGGATGGGTGACCGCTTGGGAACACAACGTCCTGTTGTAATTTTTTTACAACCGATGTCGTTATAGGATATGTTTACACATCAGTCTCGAGTACTAGCAGACTCGCTCAATTTTTTTTTAAAGACTGACCTGTAGTTTTTGTCAATTTTTTTGCATATTTGGGGAGTAATTTGGTAAAATCCATCACCAGATATTTTTAAAGTTGAGATATCAACTTAATCCGCGCCTGTTAGTATTGTAAATTGTCTGAGGTGTTCATTTTGTTAATAATACCTACAAGTTAAAAATATCTGGTGATGCATTTCACGAAATTACCCCCTAAATATGCAAAAAATATATAAAATTATATTTCCGTATTAAAAAAAATTGACCTAATGACGGTTCTGAGAAATCGAAACGTTGAGTTAGAAAACTGTCAACATCCTAGGATAGATCGTTAAAAAGTGCCTCTAGAAAGTGTCGTTATTAAATGACGTCAAAAATACATAAAAAAATATTAAAACCCAAATTCGAAATTTTCGGTTTTTCTCGGATATCTCCTGAAGTACTCGAGATATCAAAATGTCAAAATACTGGGCACTAAATTGTGCAACTTTTCCCCAATTTAATCTCTTACCGTTTACGAGATCCCAATAGTGAGAAGCGAATTTGTTTCACCCTGTATAATATAAATTCTAATTATTTTATTTGGAACAACTTCCCCGATTTGTTATTCAAGAAAAAACGAGCATTAGCTGAGAGAATGTGACTCAAGGAATTGGACTCAGCCCAACTATGAAGTTGCCAGGTATAAACAGGTGAGCAAGCGTTATTAATATACCCTCATCAGTTATTTA